>CAKAOH010039556.1:20487-50583 GCA_916701665.1 Sebastiscus tertius
CCCCCCCCCCCCCCCCCCCCCCCCCCCCCCCCCCCCCCCCCCCCCCCCCCCCCCCCCCCCCCCCCCCCCCCCCCCAACTTTCTAATAGACACACATTTTCAGTCAGAGTTTCTAAAAAGTATTTTTCTTTACATTTAGTACAAAAAAAGACATCTCTACCCGTTAGTGCTTCGTTTTAAGATACTATAACATAAATAAACAATTTATTTTCAGTGTTCAGAACAGACAGTTCCAGTGTGACTGGAAAACTAACATACTCCACCATATTCCAGTTGGCAGCAGAGGGTTTAACAGAGTTCTCCACTCAGATTTTGGCGCACCCCGACGCACCGTACTTACAAAATGTTCTTCATTTCTACAAAACCTCCAACAGAAGCCCCGGCCAATTTGGGGGGGTCATTCATGTCAAGATTCACTTTTGCTCCCCTTTAGTGACAAAAACCCTTAAAAGTTTTCAATCAAAGACTTGACAAATCTCTCCCAGTCACCCCTCATCAGCTGCTGTCATTTTGATCAACTCCAGGTTACTGTGTTTCCTCTCCAAGCACGAGTCTCTTGTGAATTTAACAATTACAAATCCCAGAGTGCAAAGCACAGTTCCCAACGAGGGCCTCATTCATTACCTGTAGTCCCAACTCCACCGCGGATACATCAGTACATGAGCACAATCTCTATGTGACAGTAAAGTTCTGGGGTATTACCTACTGATATTTAGCATTTACTTTCTGAAAAGAAATTAGATAGATTCTGCTGTGCAAAACGATGCCATGAAGAGCTGATAGCGTAAAATTCCATTCCTTTTATTTCAAAATCTCTCACTGGTCCACGTCACACTTTTATCTCGCTCGCTCGAGTCTTCCTCGTTCAGCTTAGTCCTTGGCGCACTGAGTTCCTTGCGTTCCTTATTTGCAGGTAAACACCTCCGTCCTCTCGCTGCACGTGTTGCACTTGACGAAGCAGCACCACTGGAACTTACAGTTGCACTGCCACACTTTGGTGTACTGGTGTGTATTGTAGCCCCGGCCGCAGCACATAAGGTCGCAGCCGTCCGTGTGTGGCGAGGTGCGGTTGCACAGGCGTCCCTGGGTGCCCACGCTCCCCGTGGCCGCGTCCTCCTCGCAGTAGTTGGGCGACCTGTCGATGTAGACGAGGTCCGTCTCCATGGGCTTGCGGTAGCCCTGAGTCTGCTTCACCTTGAGGTGGGTGGGCTGGCGCAGCCGGCTAGCCCGGACTACCTCCACGTGCACGGCTTCGTTGTACTTGTCCTTGAGTACGTAGCCGATCTCTCGGAACTTGGGAAGTGTAGTCCAACAGGTCTTGGTGGTGCAGGAGCCCGAGACGCCGTGGCACTTGCACTCTAGCTTCATCCTTTCTTCTAGTACCTGGAGAGGAGTGGAGAAAACAAAACAGTTGTAGGTTTGCAGCAAATATATATGTGGAATTAGACTCTCAACCCCAAATTAATAAAAGGACAGAGACCAAACCTAAACGAAGAAAAAAAAACATTTCTCAATAACCACCGATGGTATCTGCAGATAATTTGAGTTTAATTTGTCCAGGTGTTGACACGTCCCAATATAATGGAGGGAAATTTAATTTGGTGTAGAAAAAACTTACACAAGCTACTGACATTTTCCAAGATGAAATACATGTTAACATCACTCTAAGCTTGTACTGGTGTAGGAGCTGTGCGGAAGTGCTTTAAACTTGCATTCTTTGTAACAGCCAGCAGGGGGCGACTCCTCTGGTTGCAAAAAGAAGCCGAACTAAATAGAAATCTATGAGAAAATGAGCTTCTACTTCTCACTTGATTTATTACCTCAGTAAACATTGTCAACATGAGTTTATGGTCTCAATCTCTAGTTTCAAGTCTTCTTCAATACAGCATGATATTCATTTAGTAAATGATGGTCCCATTTAGAGTCAGATAGACCATAAAGTAGGGTGTGCTTTAGGGCATGGCTACCTTGTGATTGACAGGTCACTTATTCAGCACTCAGTTGAATTTTTTTTCCCCCCTCTCGTGTCTCTTCTGGTAGTAAAAAACAACAACATTGCGACGGCCAAAAACCAAGATGTTCACGGCAAAAATGACAAACTCGAGGCTTCAAAACCCTAGTCCACAAACCAACGGGTGACGCCTCGTCCACTTCTTATATACAGTCTATGGTAAAAACTGTGATGGCAATGCAGCATTCCTTATCTGCATCCATGCTTCTATAAGTCGGTGATTGTGCAGGTGGTTTATACTTTAAGTTCAGTGCATTTACGCCACAGCTACTTAAATCAAATTGCCAACCTGGCTTGAGCGCAGCATGACAGATCTCTGGAGTATGCAAATCAAGCATACTTGAATTTTCAGTCATGGATGACATGCTGTTACATGTCCTGAGGGAGGGAAAATTGCACTTACTGGTAATATTCCATCCTGTAATTTCGTCTACCTTCCCTAAACCACATCAAATGGCAGAGAAAAATACACATGGCCATCGTACAACTATCAATCATCTTGGATAATTTGAGTCCAGATGATTGTGTCATTAATTGTGTTGCACATTACAGTACAAAACAAAGACAAACTCAATTAATTGTTTACAGCTGGACAAGAGACTTGAGGTTTATTTGACTGCTCAAACAATGTGATAAATAGAAGAAAGCAAAATGTTGCCACATGCATGAAAGTGGATCACAGTTATAGATTCAGATGCTTTTAGTCAAAGAGTCATTTTAAATGCAATAATGTTTTTTAGGTTATTCCCTTACTCAGACTTTCTCTTTGAGGTTATGTCCAACATATGGTACACAGGGCAGAATGTCTTCTCCTTGAGGCCTAATCCCGGGGCATATGGGAAATATTGTGCGCTGTCGTCAGTATTTAAGTGTCAATCCTTTGCCCCGTGGGACTAAGAAACTTATAAACCTCAAAATAAAAACTGTACCCTCTTCAATTTCTGCTGAACCGTTCTCAAAGGCAAAGGAACAGAGGAGAGAGGCAATGGAGTTCAAATGGGTCACATTAACACGTCTGTAATAGTCCTGACATGACTCCTTTAACCAAACTAGGAACCCACCCCACCCCCCGACTTGCTTGAGCGAAGCGCGTGTCTTTGTTGTATAAGATGTAAGTTTGGTTGGCAGGGCATTTTTCCAGTTCCAGCTTTTTCCTGGCACCCCGCCTCGCCAGAAGCACAAGTCATCATTTTCTATCAGACACTTACGAAATGTACACAAGAGTTGTTCAATATCTCTCGCCTGTCTTGTCCACGGACTCATGTGGTCACAGTTTCCCCGATTTCAGGACGTTTGATTGAAAAAACACGAGGCTCCGCCGACTTCATAAAAGCCGGGGTCAATCTCGCCTCACATGTTGATTCAGAATGAGGATTTCCAAAAATGTATGGTGCAAAAAAACCACAAGGAATGCCTGCCATACGGAGTCTGACAGATGCATGGAAACATTTACTTAAACTGTGTCCATCAAAAGGCTCTGTTCCTTACTAATTAGTCCAATATGACCAGATTCCCATCTAAAGATCACTTGTCAAACACGTAGCCCCTGACGCATGATGAAAGACCTTTTACAGTATTCGGTTTAGTCACGGAATCTATTGTAGTTATTTTATTGTTTTATGTTTCATTGATTCTTCTTATCAGTGATTAGAAAACTCAAACTCAGCTGGATCCCATTGGAGGAACAACTTCCTCCTTCATCAGAATCAGCTCATTTGTCTTAAATATATTGGTGTTGAGGTTCTTTTTTATATAAAACTGCATAACACATGATACAAGAATGAGAGTACCTCACTTGCTGTGGACAGGGAAAACAACAAAATGTACACAACTTACATGTAAACTATATTCTTCACAATAAAGAAAGCCTAGCAGAAAGGGAAACATAACCTTCTGCATAAAATAACCAACAAGAGAAAATTCACATGCGACTTAATACAATGGCAATCTGTCCAGGTTTTCCCAGGTACCCGATTCGATTGTTATCAGCACACTAAATGTGCATTATCCGTCGTTATAAGCCTCATAGATGTGGGTCAGTAGGGGCCTGCTACACCTACTATGTTGTATAAGTGAAAGCGAAACTTTAAAAGCAACACATTCTAACATATAAAACAGCTTGTTTGGGTTTAGGCAACAAAACTACTTCGTCAAGTTTAGGGGAAAAGATTGTGTTAAAATAGCTACATTTGAAAAGTGAAAGTAAAACTTAAGGTGGTGAAGACAACTACACATTGTTGGTTCCCGTGTGAACCCCGGTCTCCTGGGTGAAAGTCCTGCGTTTTGACAGTCGCTAGAGGTCACTGTCTTCTTCTTTTATTACTTCTTTTGAGGATCGCCCATGGGAATTGATGATAAAACCTTCTAGTGGGTGTAGCAGGCCCCTTCTAACTCACATCTATGAGGCTTAGGACCACTGATAACCCCCATTTAATGACTTGATAACAGACTTACAGGCTCCTGGTCTGAACACCGGTCCAAAGCCTGGTGGTAATCCACCAGAAGATGTTTGATAACTGCCAAGAACGCGAGAAAAACACTAACTTGTGCAGTTTCATTAGCAGTAACGGTGAGCTAGCTAAGAACTAGCCATGGACTAACACACATTTATGGACTATGAGCGAGACCTTTCAGAGGCTAAGACCTCTGCATCCTTAATAACCTCTTCCAGTCTAAGAGAGGTTCCGGCTTCTTACTGTCTCAGCAGAGAGGAAATCTGACTTTCGCACATCCTCCTAGAATCCCAGTTTCCGAGCCTCCAGAGTGAGAATAGCAACAGTGCCAACTCCAACATGCCAGCAGCACCCTGGCATGCGGCACAGACCCTATCAGTCTGCTGTGTTAACACCGCCATTGTCGGCCTGCTTTCACACCCTGAATAGACGCAGTCAAATGGCAGTGACATGTTTTGGTATTGTGCGGAGAACTGCAATAATATCCTGTTCCTGACTTTACACTTCATAATTCCATGAAAGGAGCTGGGAAGAGGGGATGGCAGTCCTCCATCTGGCAGCCCATTGGACGGGCCCCATTGTCCCAGTGGACACCATAAAGCCTAAGTTATTAATTAGATCCATTTGTCAACATAACTTCATCTCTTCTCTTTTATTTACCCCTCACACTCGTTCTCCCTCTCTCTGTTCCTTCCCTCTGCGACTGCTCTGGGATGACTAATAGCAAACAAACACGTCCATGGTGAAGTTTGCCAACGCGCTCTCTCTCTCAGAAATGAAAGACGCCCTCTTAGAATATGTCAATAATTGGCTGAAGCAAAACAAGCTGCTGAAAGGCTCACTGGGTGATCAATCAATCAGCAACTTGGTCAATCACAGTCCTTTGTCACATGACTTTAAGCTCTTTGTCTGGGACTGTTTGCTCTTCTGCAAAGGAACACATTAACACTCGCATGTGTGCATCACGTTTGTCAAGTATTGAGTCATACAATATTTCATCTAAAGGAAGATTAAGAAAGATATTTCATGTCATCTATTTTCAAGGATTCACTTAAAGGATAATTCCACTTTATTACAACTTGGGTCTGATTTCCGTCATTTTGCCCTTCATTTCTATCGTTTACAATAACATTGTAATCACCAAAGTAACTGCTGAGATCTGGGAGCGCAGCAACAGCACTACAACAAAGTAGTGGCAAGAAACATGAGCAGTAAAGTTTCTACTAGAACATGTTTACATGCTTTAATGTTAAAAAAAAAGCACCATACTTTTCTCAAACCGGCTGTGCTGAACCAAACTCTTCAGACTCCGCTCCAGCTCCGCTCGAACTAGCTTTGTTTGAAGGCGTGCCAAACTAGCCGCTAGTCAGGTATTATGCAAATGTGTTACTTGGTGACATCACCACGTTACGGAAGAAAAGGCGGGACTTCAAGCGAGGCGTTTCAGGTAGTTCAGGAGCAGTGTTTCTGTGGGCAAGAGTAACCCTCTCCGGCGTGGACTTTGAGCTTTTGTAACTTTGCAGACCTTTTATATACACAAAAAATGAAGTACTATATAACACACTAAAGGAAATGGGAAAAGCAGGGTTTAAGTTCTCTTTAAACCACCAAAGCATATCTAAACCACTAAATTTGGAGATGTGAGTGCACCCAAAATGTTGGTAATAATCCTTTATTGTAGAGGATACGTCAAAATTAAAGGAGAAAGTCGGTCTATAAACTGGATGTTTTTAACGGACAGTTTGGGTTTGGCTATGTGTCTTGCCTCAGCTGACTTCTTTTTAGCAATGTCACCACATTCCTAGATCTCATCAGTTACCTTGATGAGTACAATGTTATTATCACTGATGGGAACAATGGCCAACAATACAAAAAGTAGATCCAAGCTGTTAAATCAGAATTATCCATTAAATCAGGTCATTATTTTTTTAAAAGGTAGAATGCGACTTCAAATACTGTTGTTCTCTCTGGATCACTTCTGGTAAAACACAAATAATCTGAGATGATGGGAAAAACAAACTCTTTACCTTTCTCCCTGCCTCATTGTTATGTAAGTTCATCAGGCGGCGTGGGGTCTTTTTAATCTCGCGTGCGTCCACGAAGCGGCGGGAGAACTCGATTCCGTACTTGATGTCGGCCGAGCAGCCTCCCCACTTCCAGCCTTCCTCCTGATTGTAATAGCCCTGCTTCTCCCGGTCGCAGCCGCACTGGCTCAGGTTGCCCTGGCTGCACGCCGCCGTGATGGCGTGGGCCACCCCTGCCGCTGTGATGGCGTAGGTGAACGCTGCTTCCCGACTGCCTGAAAGAGGGGAAAAAGAGGTCTTTCTTTTAGAAATATTGGGATGAGATGAGATATTAGCAATCTGTATAAGTATAGTACATGTTTAGCACCTAACCACAACCATTAAAGACCTATGTACACATATCTAAGACACCCAGTCAGTTACCCATCCTACCTTTCTTTTGTAAACCCAAATATCTTTCGTATCTGACCTCAAAACAGCTTCCAAAGTTGTTTCAGTGAGAATTTTAGCATGCATTTATAATATTGTAAAACTGTCCTTATTTGGGCAAATGCTGACCACGGTCACCTTCAGCACAAGAAACTTTCAACACTCCACTCCAGTCACATTATGAGTTGCAGCAGAGATTTTGACCTTGATAAACGGCACAGAAATGCCTCCATCGTCTTGATAAGCCACCAGTGTTTCCTCCCCTACTCCTAAACAGCTTCCTTCCTGCACCTTGGTAGAAATGTGGTCACATTTCCGACCGCAAAGTCCTTGGACCCTGCAGCCTGCGAGAGTGCAGTGTTGGAATTCCAGTGTGGGAGAGAGAGCTGGTCTAGGTGCTGTCCAAAGTGCTGAATTCCTCTACAGGAGCACCTTGTGCTGCTGCCCACGCTGCAAAACAGCTGGGGTCTGCAGGTCTGGCTGCCTCACTCACACACTGCTTACTGACTAGAAGGGAGACACTCCGGGGAGCGAGAGCCAGGTGGTACCGAGACTCCATGAGAGAAGCTCATCAGCAGCTAAACATGTTTTACCTGTGTCTGTGAGTGCTATACTTAAAGTGCTGCTGTGGGAACATCTTATTAATCAAATTTATGTTCCATTTCTGTGCTTTCATCTGATCATGTGACAATGATCAAATTAAAAGATTATGAGTTGAGAAAATGATCTGACTGTGTGGGCTTATGGTACTGGAACACAATGTCATCAAGCAAAAATAAGATGCAGTTTCTACTTTTACTAATGAATGTTAAAGACAAACAAATTTGTGCGACAACCTATAGTTATTTTGATTATTAATTAAAGACGACCTATTATGCTTTTGTGCTTTCTTTGTGTCTGCAAATTCACAAAGCCCAACCCCAAACGGAGTTACTCTCCCAAACAGAATCACTGCTCCTGAACTGCCTGCAACGCCTCGCTTGAAGTCCCGCCTTTTCTTCCATAACCTGGTGATGTCACCAAGTAGTATATTTGCATAATACCTGCCTAGCGGCTAGTTTGGCACGCCCCCAAACAAAGCTAGTTAGAGCGGAGCTAGAGCGGAGTCCGAAGAGTTTAGCTGGGTTGACCAATCACAACAGAGGTGGTTGCAGCACACCCGTATGAGAAAAGTAAAGCATTTTTTTTTTTAACATTAAAACATGTAAACATGTTCTAGTAGAAACCCAAAATAAAACATGCACCTGAAAATAAGCACCTCTTTAATATGTTCAATGCTCAATGTGATGTCTTTGAAGTTTTAAGTCCAAATCCCAAACACATTCAATTTCGTTTCAGCACTAAAACGAATCAAGTTTTTTTTCACATTATCAAATAACAGTTCTTTGGAATACAAATGCTGGATTTAAGATGAAAAAGGGAGCCAAAGGACACATTTAGCCAAAAGGTCGGTGACGATAACCGTGCCATACCGTTCCTTTTTCTTTCCAAATATCTCCGAGTCTTCTGCTTCTCTCCTAATGGCTACGGAGGGCTGCATGGCTTAAAAGGCCTCCCATGGTCTAAAACAGACTGTGGGCTATTACAACCCGGCCTCCCTTCAACTGGCAGTAATCTGGAAGCGGCTGAGCAGCAGAAACAAGTCTAACCGCAGAGCACAGAGGAATGTTTTATAAGTCTTTTGATCTACGTTGTGTAATGTACTCAGTTGCAATTATTTGAATTTTCTCTAGGTGAAACTGCATTTTTTTTTCTGCACTTCAGAGAGCCATGATGATTTATCATTTCCTCAGTGGCTTTCAGAGAAACAGCCAAGAAGCTTGTCAGATCAGTTTTGGCAACAAACTTCACCGTATTACGTTGTACAGATTCTAAAACGGCAACTCCAGTTGTTCTGGACATTGTGACTCAATGTCACTGCAGAAGATTTGGGTGAAGAGCAAAGAATATATCAAACCTTCTGTGGTCTGAGATTCCTCAGAGGCTGATTTATAGTAACTTCTAGTAAGAAGAACTGCAATCATTTTTCAGTGCACTGGTTTGGACTATTTGGCTACAACATGCTCAAACATGTCAGATGTGACAGATATACGAAGCTTTCTGAGTGCAAAATGGAGTTGAAACCGTTTTGAATCTGGGTGAATCACCAAATGACGAAATAAACCTCAGTGTCGACAATAAATAAACTGTCAGATACTGCAGACAGTCACGTCCACCAAAAACAGAAATAATATCCTAAAATGAGCAAATGGAGGAAATGTTTACATCTGCAGCAGCAAAGTACAACAATAAAGTGGAAATTATAAGGAAATAAAACACAAAAATGCCTCGGTGCGGGCCTGTGTAATTTCGCCTGACCAAATAAACTTTTAACAATTTTAAAAGTTACTAGACGTAAAAATTCTTTGCTTATTTTACCTAATTTAATGGGCCCAGACGGTGCGGTCAGATAGAGCCAAGGCTGCTAGCATTCGAAGTCTTGGCATGACTGCTTTGCATGAAGCAGAATAATGAAATGCACTTATCTGTTGGGGTTTATATTTGCCTATTACCTAATTTTATGGAGCTTTTTGCATTAGGTACTTCTAAATAAACTGAGTATAAGCAGTCATTTGCAGCTGTTTTTTATTCCATTTCCTCTTCTTTCTTCAGAAGGATTTATTTTTTTTTGCACCTCTTCTTCTAGTCTCAAGGGCATTTTTCTGAACTCTCACAGACGTTTTCACCCGAAGCCACTGTTAATTTCCTATCTTGGCACTGGCGCTGCCGAGCTAATACCACGGCCACAGGTTTGCCCGGTGGGGACTGACTCACAACCACTTGCTTCTCTGGTTAGCAGCAGCAGAGCTGAGCCCCACCAGCTTTGTGGTAACGTTCTGCTGCCCCCACCTCACACACACACACACATACACACACACACGCACGGACGGAGTCGCGCAACCATAACGTACGTGCATTCACACGCATACATAACATACGCACGAGAATACTCAGTGACCGGCCACATAATAAAAATACACAACACGCTCCCACTATACCCTCCACCCTCATGCACTGTTAAAAACACATTTGCACATTGGACGCACAAACAGAGCGTCACTGTAATGTTTAAAACAGGATAAAGGCAGTTTCCAGAGAAAGGGTGGTTCCCTGAGCCGTAGATGCATGCCCATTTCTGGGCCCATTGAGTCGCGCTGCTCATGGGGAAAATGATGATGATGGGGCTTGTACTGGTTGTCACCCCCCGCTGGGTCTGGCACTGCCAAGGCTCTGGCTGGCCATAATGAAAGCCAATTACACAAGCCGTGGAGCTGTGGCCATCAAGACCCTCTTTTTTCTTTGTGCAACGAACCAGACAAGACATCGGAAATCAGATCTTTAAAACGTGTTGTCCGCTGGGTATAAATATCCGTGTGTGGAGGGTTCAATCTCCATCTCAATCATATTATGTGTGACGACTCTTTAAATGAAAAACATAAAAATCAACTTTACTCTCAATGCAGTTATGCTTGAACTGTTGTCAAACTTATTTTCAGGTTAGATTCTAAGTAAAAACGCATGATGAATAGAGCAGTTTGGTGCCCCAAGGTGGCTGAAATGAGAGACCCAAAGGTTCTGAACAAAACAAATATATGAATATAACCACAACCAGGACACTCCATATTTCAACAACAATGCTCTGTTGTCTCGTGCTGGATGTGCAACATAATTTTTACTCCCGTGCCCTCAGGAAAAAGGAAGGCCCAGCTTTGCTGAACAGCCGTGTGGTTGATGAAAACGCGGCGGAGAAAAAGCACCCATAACAGCAGCTGAAAGCCCTACAGAGGCTGGCCCCAGAGTCCTGACAGCCCTCCAGGAGGAACCACCCTGGGATAGCCTCGCTAGCTGCCAGTGGAAAATTGGAGTGACCAGAAAAACCTCAATGAACTTGGAAACATCCAGGAGAGAAGAATGGGGGAATATTAAACCAGATGTCTAATGGAGTTTAGTGGCAAGTGTCTGCTACACTATCCAAGAAAGTAAGGAGGAAGAAGATCAGCCGTGCTTCACTCGGAGCAGGTACAAGCATTCATAAACATGTTGTTATATACCCGCGTCAGGGACTAAAACCAGAGATGTAGTGAAAGCTACTGACTCAGTACGCCTTGGCCTTCACATTAACTGACCACACCACTTTGGACAGCGGCCCCTGCTGCAGCGCCCGTCGTGTCTTTTGACCATCAGCCGAAACTGGGACACAAAAAGAAATCTCTGGATGTAGTGGCTCGCCGCTAAAACGGCAATCTGTGTTTAGAGCCGGAGGCAGGCGCACCGCTAGACAAATTTCACATGACACAGCACGGGAAGATTTACAACCGACGACACTATACAGGCAGCGCTGCTGCTGCTGCTGCAGTATAGGCTAGCTGATGTAGTAACACTGCCACTGACCTCAACAGGCCTCGCTTTCTTCACCGCTCACAGGCCATGGTGAGGCTGTGTCGCTGACAAGAGAGGATAGGGACAGGATATACTGAAGGGACTTGGACACAGAGCTGTGGGGGCCGCTGCTGCGTCCAAAAAACAATCCACGCTCAATGTTGTGTGCCTCAGATCTGTGGGTCCCCCAGGACATTTTCATAAGGCTGGCCAGATAGGCCAATGAAAATCTTGGGGTGGCACACCAAAACCAAAAGCCATGACCACATTGCAGGATTATGCTCTTGTAGTATAGGCTGTAGTTACTAAACTATGTCAATGTGAGAGTTAAGGAATCACTGATGTCTTATTTTACTGCTCATCTGAAGTGCATAGACTAACACCGGTACAGTTCACATTTTGAGGTCCACAACAGTCCTGTTTTAATGTATTCGGTATGTGTATATACATGTGACGCCATTCAATTGTTGTTCAAATAGGCTAGCTGTCCTTCTCCTGAAAGGGCCAGCGTGTAGCATTTAGGGGGATTTATTGGCAGAAATGTAACATAATATTAATAAGTATGTTTTCTCTAGCCTCTGTGGTTGCAATACTGTGCTGTTGTGTTAAAATAAATCAGAGGAATCAACCGTATCTGAGTGTCCTGCGTGCTCTTACCGACACCCCGAGGCAAACATCGGTACTATTCAACTGATTCTTATACAGTCCTAAATGAATACCTATTCGATATGTTGTGTTTTCATTACTACACACGGAGAGTCTGTCGTCATAGTAGAACCCAGAAAGGACAAACCAAACACTGGCTTTAGGGTCATTCCCGCTTTCTCGTCGTACACCGGAGTTCTTCTGCACGCTTGGCACGCGGGAGAAGTTTCAGTTGGTTGCAATCTGCAACCTCACCGCTAGATGCCGCCAAATCCTACACACAACAGCTTTAAAAAGACGAATACGTAGCTTTAATTTGAAGGAATACATTGCAAAATATTGACTGGGAACAAGCAACTCGCGAGGGGGGGGGGGGGGGGTTCAGCGATTGTATAAGTCTGGCCATGGTCCCCCCTGGCCCCCTTTGGCGCTGCCACTGGTGCCTATCCCATCACGAGACCAAGGGCTCAAATCTAATCTGTTTTCTAGCCGGTGAAACAACAAATGGGCAACAAACAGCACTATATTACATCTTATAACTTACTTTCTGAATACTATTTTGTATTTCTTGGCTACAATGATGACTAAACTCAGCTGTACAGAAGAGATATTGTATATGTTGTGCTTGTTTAGCTTTTTTTAAAACTGTCTTAGCTGTATCTGATTGTTTGGTTTCTGGCAAAGAGAACGCTACTGACACCCAGATTCAAATTGTGTCAGCATACTGGGCCACAAAACTTGATTCTGATTCTAACAAATAAGGTGTGCATAGGTGCATAGGAAGGTGTGTGGCCTGTGTGAGCTGCAGTGGTGCACGCTGTAAGAGCACTGACACAACTTACTCACTGCAAAGGTGAGGAGGAGCCGATATAGTAAGAGGATAGGAGATTTGGCACATGAAAGGGGGCCGGAGAGAAGTAGTTTAGGCTGGAATACTGGCGGGGGTCTCGTCAAGCAACAGGAAAACACACACAAGCACACAAACACACACGGACCGGCAGAGCCCAGCAGTGCAGTTGAATGGCCTCTCCACACAAGCCGGGCCTGTTGGTGGAGCAGTGAAGGGGAAAGCTTTTTAAAGCCCCCCCCCCCACCACCACCACCCTGATCCCGGACATGCACTCACACCCCCGGGGACAGATTGCATAAGAAATGACATCTCAACAACACAACGATACACTGGAGTTTCAGAGCTTCATATCCATTAAAGCACAAGGGCATCCTGTCACGGACAAATGGCACCACGGTGAACAAAGGGAAAAGTGTCACCTGCTGGTGGCCACGGGTCTTTACACATGTGGTGATGTTGTAAGACAGTATATTATAAACAGGACAGGAAACTTTGTTTTTTTTCATCTAGAGGAAGTTGAAAATTCCCAAAACTCACCACCACTTTGTCTCAATTACCCACCAACTATAATTTTAAGGTGGACAGGGAGATTACTAAAGTAGGAACGATTACTGTTTCTGGAGTTGCATGTAGATTCACTGACTTTAAAGTAAATCCTGTTAAAGGTTTTTCTACTTATTCCCCCTGCTCTCTTTGCCTTGCTGCACTTCCACTCTCCAAATAAAGTGAAACCCCTAAAGCCAATAAAGTCCCTACTCTTCATTTAAAAAGCCAAAACAAAACTTTATATGGCAAGATATATGAAACATACCACCAAAAACTTCAACAAAAAAGTGAATGAAAAAGAAATTGGAGATTCTTTTAGGCACTAATTGTATGTATAAGTTCATGCACAGTCTATTAAAAACAGTTATGTTTCCAGACTGTACATATATAATAAAGTTATGACACCCAAAACACTGAAAACAAGTTCTACCCGAAGCCTTGCCCGGCGCTGGAACTGTGTCTCCAGGGCCCCAAGGAAGGGGAAGAAAGTTGGAGGAAAACCCCTTTGCTTTGTATACCAATCACTGAACTGACTAATGCGCTCTCTACTACTGTTTTCCGTTCCGCTTTATGTACCGTTGCTATGAACATATGCTCCCAGCAAATTATAGACAAAGTTGTGGTCCGTGAGGTTTGCAGCTTGAGGAATTAGCACAGCCGTGTTCCTGTACAATAAAATAATATTGTTTTACCAGAAACTAGGCTCCACATTCTCCGTGCGCTCACATCATGGAGCTCGGGGGAAGTGACACGCTTTGGCACAGCCGGCTCACTGTAGGGTCCCGAGTTTGATTCTTATAATAAGGAGGGCTTTGAGCAGTAAAGCTAAAACAATTATGAGGGTATTTAACGTTGCCGGTATTAAATGCTGAGAATCTAAGTAAGCTGCCTCCCAGGCATAGAAAATTGGGCTGGCATCTCAAAAGCATCCTTTTTCTTCCCTGATCTCCCCGAGGTGGAGATAAAGCTTTTTCACTGAATACCGAGACTTGCTAAAACAGGCACAAATCCTTCTTCCCACCCTTTCATCCTAATAATGAGACCGAATCAGGACCTCACCTGCTCAGATCTGGAAACGCGGGGCCTGCTACGCGCCGCACACGGTAATCACCGAGTTCATTTGAGGACAGCGTCGAGGATTTTCCTCAATTTCGATCCCACTCAACTTTGTTTCATCTTCAGTGGAAACCTATTTACCGAGATATATATCAATCCCACATCATATCATTGGGGATATCATTATCATCATCACTATAATCAGCGAGTCAAATGATGACATGTTTCCTTTTCTCGTTACAAAAGAAACCTCCAGACCCGACGTTTCCATATTGATACTCATCAAACCCTCAGATAAAGCTCCAGGTCTCTTAACATCCTCTCAGTGTCTCTTTGCCTCACTGGCTCTCTCTGCGCTCTCACCTAAGTGGGCCAGTAGCGGTGTGATTGTTGGCACATGTAAATGTCCAGTGGCGGCCCTGCGTGTAGAGAATACAGTGATCGGCCTGGGATTGTGTGGAACAAAGCGCGCTGTGAGATTACAGTTGATCCTCTCGCATCCTGTTTCCTCCTGCGTCTAGCGGCACTGGCAGACACAGACAGACGCAGATCCCACCGATAACACGGGAGGGGAGGGGCGAACGACACACACACACACACACACACACACACACACGGGGGCCCGAGGGCCCAGGACGACCCCGGGCCACGTCAGCAGACGGACGGTGGGTGGGCAGGAGCGCGAGCGAGAGAGAGAAAGAGAGAGAGGGGTGAGGGAAAGGAGAGGGACCCCAGCTCCCGACACACCCACACAGTCTGAGACAGAGACAGAGCTGATGAATGAACAAGGGGTCTGGCGATGATGATAGCGCTGTTTGGTCGCGTAGGACGAGAGGCCCCACCCTTAGATACCGACACATGTTGTGGGCAGGGGATGTGAGGCGAAAAATTGGGAGAAAAAGAGTAAGAGATGACCTTTACCAAGCCGTGATGACCACAGCCCACACACTGCAGAACAGCAACACATCAGACTCCCCTATCTGATAAAAACATCCTGCACACTGGGACCCACACACGCATATATACAACTGCTCTGTTTTCTCTGGACTCGCACAGAGGAGGGCAGAGAGGATTACGGCTACCCACATGATGACGGGCTGAAAAATAGGCCTTTTATCCACCACCGTTCCACCATAACACAATGCACGCATCATTTCCACGCTGTTATCCGCATAGCATCAAGTACTTGGCTGCCCGCGAGTCAAACTGCAGTTTTGCTTGCAGCTCAAGATATTTTATCTTTTCTGTTTTTGCGATCGTAGCCTCGATATGTTTTTGTAATCTAAACGGGATAACAGAAGTAGGTGACTGATTACATATCTGAGTCGATAACCACAATGTGCCCGAAGGGTGCACAACCAACACCAAACTAATCCCTCAAAGGGGAAAAAGCTCGGCGGCAGCGAGATGATTGATGGTACTTTAGGAGAGTTCACCAGTGTCAAAGTACCCAATTGTGTGCTCTTGAAAAAACCCCAGTTTTTGAAGAATGGGTTTTCGACTGTCTTTATTACACTAGTCCTGGGTATAACACTCATGGCCAACTCACTAAGCTCATATGTCAAACTGGGTAACGTCGTAGTGTTGTCAAGGAAGAATTTAACTGTGAAGCCTCTCTCTATAGGCAAAGAAATCTGAGTTTAGAGATTGATTCCTTCTCCTTTAAATGTTGCATCGGGTTGACAATGTAGGTGGCTTCGGTTACACTGCACGACTGACTTAAACAAAGAATGTTTATCCTGTGGTCGATATTTAACTTGTGTGTTTTTAAGACGGCATCACATGATTTACAAGGAGTTTTGTCGAAAAAGCTCAGCTGGTCGAAATTAATATTTCAACTTGTATTTCCTCTTGCTTTGTCAAAACGAGGAAACAAAGCAGCGAACGGAACCACATGGTCATTTGAACAGATTTCCTCGTCCGTTCATTATTAGCCTTAGGTTGGACTGTGATGTTGTACTCGCATTCTGCGGGGATATGATTTCACCACAAATGACCATCAACTGATTCCGAGAAGGGGAAGGAGCTCCGCCAATGCATTTATAATCTGCAAGTATTTTGTTGTCCTCAAACCGGGAGCTGGTAGTAAGTGTATGAGTATGAGAGGAGAGATGCTGGATGTGTGTGGTGGGAAACAAAGCAAATGATTGGCTATTTTAAGCCTCCAACAACAAATAAAATGTGAGGATTTAATGCGACTGCCACTGTAGATTTTTTTTATATTCCACCTGATTATATGTATCAAATGATCGTGACTCATTTCTGCCTGTGAAAGCTGCTGCGAGGCCATTGTCTTCTGTTATAATAACATTAGTCAAAGTGGTCTGAAAAGCCAAAGCCATCACCGATCGTTTTCATTTAAGAACACGGGGCGATAAAAACACCACGCACAGACTTTCTATTGTTCAGAACAGCTTAAGATATCAAACCCAACATCCAGTGCATCTATTGTCTCCGACACACTGCATCCAAAACCTTCAATCTTCAACAACTTCAGCTTTTGTGAAAAAAAAGGGTACAGAATGTAAAACCAAAATCCAACCACATCCTCTTTGCACTTCTCCTGTTCCACTGTTTAAAAGTGGGGATACAGAAACCGACCTCAGCCCTGAGTTATGTCTGGCTCTATCTGTCTGCAGTGACCTTTCCCCTCCTCTGAGAGGAGGGAGTCCTGCA
This sequence comes from Sebastiscus tertius, assembly GCA_916701665.1. Classification (NCBI taxonomy): domain Eukaryota; kingdom Metazoa; phylum Chordata; class Actinopteri; order Perciformes; family Sebastidae; genus Sebastiscus; species Sebastiscus tertius. The sequence continues at coordinate 37,596 of CAKAOH010039556.1, forward strand.
TCTCCAGCTCCCGATCGAGTACGTGCCTGTCCGGGAGTTCTTTCCACACAAGTGGTTTTCAATGAACCTGCTGACTTAAATATTCTTTTATCTGACTAGACGCTGGTTTGGCCCCTGCAGCCCTGCAGACCTGGCAGGTGGATCGCTCGCTGCCTTCACTTCCAAATGGGAGACGGGTGAACGAGGGAAGAGGGAGGGAGTGACTGGCTGGGCGACCCGATATCACGCCGTGTAATCGACGTATGTAGACGTCTGTATTAACGTGCAGTACCGGCAGGGCCGACAAAGCCACTGACTTGGGTTTAGGCAAGAGAACCGCTTTGTGAAGTTAATGGAAAACATCATAGTCACTGAGTTAGGATCAGGCAAGAGAACTCCTTATTAAGGGTAAGGGAAAAAGTCATGGCTGGGCTTAAAGGGACTGTTTGTAAGAATCAGAAATGCTTGTTAACAGCGACACCTGTGGCCATTAACTCAACGACAGTCAGCGTCAGGCTCGCGCTTGTGCTCACTCTAAATGAACGAGTATCGCTCAAAACAGTGAGGAGACACACGTCAGCTAAAACCACAATATCACTCTATATTTCAGCTGCTTGGTAGTAATGTTAGCTGACCAGACGAAGATCTCTCCATGAATCACTGCTGATCCTAGTGTTGGCTTTTCCAGCTTCAGCCTCCCGACCGCAGCCGAAGGGAGACACCGGCATCCGGTCGGAGACGATAACGTTTCTCTCTGCGGAGCCCCGTCATTTCACAAGACACGGGAAACCTCTGTTGGTCTGGAGGAGCTGCAGCAGTTATTTCTGCACAAACATCCACTGAACATTCACTAGATATTCTCAGAGCTACGAAGTCTTCTGCTGTGTGGAGTGTGTGCGCATGCACGTGAAGTGGAGCGAGCTGAATGAAGGCAGGCAGGCAGGCAGAGGAGCAGAGGAGCAGAGTACAGCGGAGACGCCGGCCCTGGAGACCAAAGCTACGGTCTCCCCCGCGTCCTCCGATTGCGGCCAACACTGTTTAACAGACGGGCTTCACTAGATATAACCTTGAGGTTTTGGTGCTTCCGTGTAGTTTGTGTTGGAGTCTTGTCTGAACAGCGTAGCCACACGCGAGCGTGCATATGCAAGCGCGCATGGGACACTGACTCGGGTGATTTTTACGTGTAAGAAGTTACAAACAGTCCCTTTAAAATAAGTACGTAAACTAAGTAAAACACGTACGGAAACAACGTAAAGTCACAACACATGCAGGCGTGTAATATTCACGCCTCAGCGAGGCAAAACGTGACACTGACACGCTTTCTTCTGGGCGGGTCTTTTACACGCTTTGCCATGAGACTGGGTTGGGCTGGGCTGCAAGGTGATACTATAAAGGAGGATGGGGAAATACAGACTTGAAGAGACCCTCTATTCTCCTCCCTTCAGTCTAAATCCTCCATATTTGATCCTACTTGCATTTGTTTTGGTAACTACTCAGATAGACATTTCGTAACCAGGTCTCCTGTTCTCATCCTGAGAGTTTCCAGTCATGACGCACAGCTTGGGGCAACAACTCAGTGCCTATCTGACGTAAAAGAGAGAGAGAGAGAGTGAACTGGACAGAAAGCAAAAGTGACAGATGTACGATGTAGGTCACAGAGCAAAACAGACTTTTCCTTGCATCTTTTCGGAAAAGCCTTTTTGCTTCAAAGTAAGAAACAATCTCTTGCCTGCAATTCCACCTAAGCACATCGATCTGGCCTCCTTTAAACAGCAGATATATTCTAACGTTGGTTTGTGGTAGGGCTGTCGCAGTAACCGCAGTATTGACAAGCCAACCGCAGTGGATGGCAAGCAACCGCCATGTTTTTTCATATTTGAATTCTTTGCAACGGGAGTGCGACATGTTTACACTTTGCTACAAACAGCGATGAGCGTCTGTTCACCGCTGAGTGTCTATTCACCGCTGAGCGTCTCTTCACCGCTGAGCGCTTCACGTTTGGTGTTTTCTTTTCTGGTTGTCGAGAGTTGAAAAATGTTCAACTTTGGGCAAAACTCTGCGATGACATTCAGCCTTCCCTTCATCCAGAGCAGGTACTCTACCTACTCTACCGACATTTTGATGTTCCATATCATAGCAACGAGACGCAACGAAAGCGCAGCTGAAAAAAAACACTGCGCCTCATTGCCCTTCTTTGTTCTGCATTTAACAATAAACAAATATTAAAAAATCTACAATATACCTAATATTACACTAACAATAAATCTTATTTATATAGCACTAAAATCAGGATAAATAAAGTAATTTGCAAAAAAAAAAAGTTGCAACAATACCACATATCGCGAAATTCCTTCAACGCGACAGCCCTACTTTGTGTCACTGCTAAAGAAACAACAATATTCCCTCTGCAACGAAAAGGGCTCACCTGCCCAAGTGCTGCATCTATTCTTGTGCAACGGGCCCAGAGGCAGAGCGATTGAACTTTTGTAATATTTCACCGCCGGGACAACAAGAAACCTCTTTCAGATGAAAACGCATGAATCAGGACGGTGACAAACTGGCTGGAAAGTCAAACAGAGAGTAACCAGAGCAGGCCCATTTTATGACAAGGGGGCCAGTGTTGGCCTTTGATGCTGAGTGTAGCCGTTGAAAGGTGTCCGTTTTCAAGCCCTATAATCGCCGACGTCAAGTGCACTGCAATCTGAACGCTGAGCTGTAAGGTGTTCACGAGCAGGTCTTTTAAGTGAAGGGCATCTCTGTTGCAGGTGGTTAACTGAAGGAATGTGTGATGCTAGATGCTTTATATCAGTTGAGTCGAAACATTAAAGAAGGAAAAAAAGGTTGAAATAATAGAATAAATGCAACAGGAAAACAAAGCATAAACTGTGTGTAAGAGTTGAGGTATGGGGCAAAGATCACTGGCTGGATCTAAAAGACACGTCAACTTATTATGTGAGATGTGTAACAGAAACCACATGGGGCTTTCGATGCACTTCACGCGTGGGTGAACACACTCAAATACGCATAATAAAACGGCATCAACAAATCACAGCCCTGGGATCAGTCTTGACAGAAATATTTAAAATAGAATGATTCATCCAGAAAGCGGGCCAAGGATTATGATTGGAGGATTGACCACGTTTGCCATTCTCATCCTGAACCCCCCCCCCCCAACTCCTCTGTTCCTCCGTTCCTCCCGACTCGCTGATGGATTTGTCTCTAATTTCATTATTACTTCTTAATAGACTGCAACAGGCCACTCAATAACACCCATTTCTGTTAGCACGGGATAATTCATTCCACATTTTTACAGACTGAGAGTACCAACTCGTGCCAGCACCGTAGCCGGGCACACGGAGAAGACTGCTAAATCTGCTTTTGCAGAGGAAACAGAGACGCATTTAAATTGCCAGTTTCAAATCTCACTGCGAGTTTATGGTGTTGTTCTCCAATTTGTCAGTTAGAGCATAATAAGGGAGCCAATGCTCTCTGCAAAACAGAGGAGCTGGTGAGGGATGGAGCTGCAACAAGAAGTAGGGGGAGATGCTTTCATTTTCCCATCAATCCATTAAAAGTGTTCAGCAGACTGTCAGACAACGGGGAAGGTGCCAGCAGAAGCTGAACTGAATACACTTTCTTTTCTGTTTACACTAGAAGAGTGAAATAAATATCAAATGACCAGCCTTTGAAACTGAATCACCTCTGCTGAATGAAGATATCTCAGGCTCTGTAATGCTCAATAACCCGACTATTAATGTGTGCTCTCTTGGAAAGCGAATGTAATACCGTGGAGAAGCTCCAGAAATGGAGAGACTGCCTCCAAGTGCCGGCAGCACAGAGAGAATGCATTAGACTTGCGGTCGGCTGATCTTTAGTTCTTGAAAAAATGCCGACATCTCCTCCCTCCAGTCCAAAACTAAGACTGGATCACAGAGCGGGGGGAAAGGTTTAGTGTTCATAATTTGGGGGATTTGAATGAAAAACTTAAATGGGAGCGGAACGGGAATAGCTTTTCCCCTGCACTTGATTATGATGATGTGGGAATTTGCAGATTCGGAGAAGAAGGGATTGGAACATTTTGCTGAAGGGGGGTGTATTCCATGATTTCATATGCCATGCTAAAGGATTCCATAACACATATGGTCAGAAAACATGGTTACATCTTCAAGACGGGAGCAACAAACACTGGAAACTATCGCAACTGTCGTGTGCGAGGCCGATGGCAGCTTGACAATAAGGTGTTGAGGGGGAAAACGCTAAATCGCCCGCTTTTGGCAGCGGAGTTCTGCAGTAGCTGTGGCTTCTGTGGTCTCCCACGATGACCTAGTGGGACACTGCTAGACTGAACGAGCGCTGTCGGATCCCAACCGACGGCCTTCCCACCTACAGCAGTGGAGAGCTTAGTCCCACTGCCTCAGGGTGCAACAGCCAACCACACACCTGCATCCTTATCGCTCGGTTAAAGTTCACAGAGTTTAACGCTGCGTCTCAATTTGCATACTTCCGTTCTTAGTGCAGAAGTGCGGTCACGCTGAGAAGTATGGCAAAATGCAGTGCACTCTAAGTACCTGGAGGTTATACTCAAAATGGTCCTCACCCTCAAAGGTCGTCATCATTGCTACGTAGCGGAAGGGGACGGACCACCAACCTATTTCAAAAATGGCAGGCGAGGACGCTGCAGCGGTTGCGATTTTGCATGGCAAACACCGAACTATACAAATTTAAGTGATATGTAAGTACCACTATACTATAGTCGGATAGAAAGCATTATTTGGGTTCATTTATCCGTCTGAATTTAATAACTGCCAATACGGCGTGACTGTCACCAGCTGATCTACCGAGCTTCCGGTGAGTGCACAACAGCCATGTGTGCTTTGAGACAACACTATCCTTCACGCACTACGCAGGTATAAGTACATAGCACACAATGTACTACATGGAAGTGTACTAAGAGAAGTAACCGATTTGAGACACAGCTTAACTTTGATAATTATCTATCTCCATGCAAACAAAATTCATATTTTTTTAATATACTGAGAGGAAAAACCAATTAATGGTGAAGTAGTAAAACTGTGAATGAGAGGAACCTTCTAAGAACGCTCTAAAGGCTGATACAGTCATCACTTAAGGAACTGCAGAGTGAGGGTCACGTTGTGTAACCGTTGTTCTATTTCACACACGCTCCTCATCACCCCTGCTGTGACACTAACACAAAAAACATGTGCTTAATATGAGTAACACGTCCGAGGACACTGTCACTGTCTCCAGATCACCAGACAATAGTCTCTCAGGTTTCAAACAAGTCTGACTATAGATCAGTGTAGAAAGTCAACGGCCACATTTCACCTTCATTTCTGGTGAGCAAAGATGGTGATGGTGGGTGGCACAGCTGACACAAGGTTGGTTTTAATGTGGTATCTCTCCAAATATGCTGCCATGTCCTAAAGCGTCAATCATCAGATACTTTAAGTGCAATATCAAACAACAAATCTCATAACTCACTCATCAGGTGTGCGAGCTGAAAATAAGCTCGGGAAAGATTTGTCATACGTCGTGTCTCCAGAAAGACGCGATGCCCGGTGCCAAGAGGATTTCTCAGTTCACTTCAAGTCAACACAACTTTATTTCCTGCGCGACTAACGTTTTGTGAATTTATTTGTTCATCGCTGAACTTTTGGCTGAACTTTTTAACCACAGCGTATCAAAAACACATTTATTAAACAATAACAATTGTGTGTGAATGGGTGTGTGTGTTCTGGTTTCAATCTGTCACTTGCCAGTGCATTTATTATTGACAGAAATGATTCATTGAATCTTGAATCTTGAACTCACTTTGGTTTTTGTACAGTTACTGATGCTTTTAGCACTTAAAGCTCTTTAGTGTAACCCTTTTAAAACCATGAACCAGCATCCCGATCACTAAACCACCTTCTAAAACCATGAACCAGCATCCCAATCACTAAACCAGCGCACCAGCTTCTGTTTAGGCAGTTCATACCGACAAGACGGACAAAGAGCCGCTGTGTGCGCCTCAGTGCAGCCACGGGTTCCACATGATATGCCAACGCTGTCAAGACGCACAAACGATGCGACATTTTCTTCCTTTTGCCCCCCACACCTCCCACCCGTGGCGGAGAAGAGGAACAACTCTATTCACTTGAAGGAGACAGGAAGAACAAGGCGCTTCTGCATCTCTATTACAGTTTTTACGAACTCTCAAGAGATCACAGGGCGCCAATGACACACAGATGGAGCCACCATGTTTTCTCTCTGTGTTCTCTCCATTTATTAAACAAACATAAAATCATTTCAAAACAATCTCTACAGTTTCTATTTGCTGTATATTAGGGGCAGACTTGTGGTGGTTATCACGTAGAAGAAGAAAAAAGAGTTCCCTTTTTAACTTTAGGGTTATTTTCTTTATTCAACAAAAAACCCAAATCTTTGTAAATCTGTCAGGGGAACCCGGGGCGAAATCAAGTTCCACATTGGGCTAAAAGAAGACGTCATCGTTGGAAGACTTTCTTGAGAAGGCCACCGAGTCCCGTCATTATTGGACAATCATGGCAGGCCCAGTAGTCATCACTCTCTGACCAGAACTGGACACCAACAGTGATGTGCTCAGCGGTGGCCGCATGAAGCATATATTTGTGCAGATCCACTATGGAAACCAAACAAGAACAGCGACGGCGGGCATGAAGTTCAGATGACGCCATGATGGTCGAATGGCCACAAAGATGAGCGACGATGCTCACAATCCCCATCACAGAAAAAGAACCATTTGAATTGCTAAGTCTAGATTTCTATCCTATGAAGGACTTTAGGTAAACAGTTTAATAGGTAAAAATATGAACATCAGCAGACGCACAGATGCTTCTGATGAACCGGATGAATCCCTAAATCTCTACGCCCTTCAAAAGGGGCATAAAAGACCAAAAGCAGGAGGATGTCGAGTGTTGAGGCAAACAACATGAACTCCATTACAGAAAAAAGAAAGCGCCACATTCACAACAAAGAAAGAAAAAAATGCTTTTGGAGAGGGAGCTGGAGCTAATTCAGCTACTCTTTAAGAGGAGTGATTGTTAACAGAGCCACTGGATTAAATGCACAGCCCGACCGCAACGTAATGGCAACAAAGCATCTTCTAAATGAAAGGAAATATATAAAAGTCCCTGTAAAACAAAAGCGATGCGAAAGAGGTTTGCGGAGAGCCAAGTCTCTCAAACAAAAGCATCGTAAATGTAAATGTTTGTCTGCTGCTTAAGGTCTTTTTTCCTGCATGTATATGTGCACAGCCAGGCATGGACACAACCAATTTAGCCCGATTAACAACAGATGTGTCCATCTATTTTGGTTCGACAAGCGCTCTCTGCAATAACACCATTAGTTGTCTCCTTATTTGCGATATCATTTTTCAACCATACGTTTTCCCCATTAGGCCTCCAGTGCCTTTCGGTAGCTTTTCCATAACTCTGGCATGGCCAGCGACGGTCGGCATGCTGCTAACCAACAGCCTCATTGCAGAACCTCCATCAACAGAAACCAGAGGCGCGCTGGAGGAATACAACATCGTCAATTGAACAGAGGACAACTAAGATGGGCTGGAATCAACCGACGCAAATGGTTATACAAAAGAGAGTCAAAGAGACTGTGTGTTGCTGGTTTGAGTTTTGACTGTGTGATGTGTGCAGCTTGGGTTTGGCTTGTGGAGAGCCATATTTCATGGGGCTCAGAGGGTCGGGGGGCTGGTACCACATTTGTGATACTCCTCTCGTACTGAAACTGAGACAATAGGATGGCTCCAAACACGCGTTATGTAACTCCCGCTCCCTCCTCAAGAGGGAAAGTCACTGGTATTACCATTGGCTTCGTTATCATTACCAAATGACAATCGGTGATCACATGCAGCTATAAAAATGTCTCTGTCCTCTGCTTTGCATCCCGCATACAGAGCATCCAAGTTGTAATCCATGTTTGTCATGTGTTCAGTTATTTATTTAATGATCCAACGCGCCTCAATCTCAAGCAATGACCTTATCCCTTACACAACAAATCCAAACCTTAACCTCATGATCCTCAATGTTCCCCTAAAATTACCCCTTAAGCAGCTTCAAAGTTACAAAAACATGATTCCATACGATAAATGACTACGTTTACATGCACACTAATATTCCACTATTATTCACAATTTGATACGGTTCATGTAAACGGCATATTCTGAATTAGGCCTTATTCCAAATGGAGTATTTTCAAATTAAGACATGTGGGATATACCGATATTATTCAGGTTTCAGGAGCATTCTTTGGACATGCATACAACGCATACGGCCAGCTCTGTGTGTTGTACACAAACCAACTCTGCCGACAGTTTGCAGAGATGCATGCCCAAAAGAACAGCCCACATTTCTGGTTGGAAGGAGAAACACACTCCCTTGGATGTCAACTGGTTTTTGGATATGTACGAATATCACAATGCCGACCTTTTCAAGAAGCTGGTTGAAGGAAACTGTTTTCGTTAATCGAGTATTTTGCTCAAACTGAAGATATATACAAATCCAAGACATGCAACATCAAATGTAAAATCTTGTACATCACTTTAGATGCATGTACTAGGTACCATGCTTTTGTATACTTTTTTCTTTAGTGTGTTATATAGTTTGTTTGTGCATGTAAAAGATCTTCAAAGTTATAAAGCCCAAAGTCCACGCCAAAGGGAGTTACTCCCCCCCACAGAAACACTGCTCCTGAACTGCCTGAAACTACTTGATTGAAGTCCCGCCTTTTCTTCTGTAACGTGGTGATGTCACCAAGTAACACATTTGCATAATACACATCTAGCGGCTAGTTTGGCATGCCCTTAAATAAAGCTAGTTAGAGCGGAGCTGGAGCGGAGTCCGAAGAGTTTAGCTGGCTTAACCAATCACAACAGTGGGTTGCGGCACACCCGTATGAGAAAAGTAAAGTGTTTTTTGAACAATAAAGCATGTAAACATGTTCTAGTAGAAACCCAAAATATGTAAAAATGCTGCAGAAAATAAGCATAATAGGTCCTCTTTAATTCAGAATGACAGTTTAAGGGTTTCTGGAAGATTTAGGATGCAAAAACTCTGAGTTTGTTGCATGTTGATTGTTTTTTTTTTTGGTGTTTTGGTTGCAAATCTGTCTGAGAATTTGCACCACTGAAGTATAATGTCAATCAAGACGGGTTTTTGTGGCCCTTTCTTGTGTCAAAATCTGATTTTAAGATCTTTAACTTTATTTTGTGCTTTTCCTAAATAGAGCTATGTTTAATTAAATTACCACAACCTGATTAACACACAGATACAGGGGGGTCCCTGACAGGTGAACCCAGACATGATGAAGTCAACTTTAAATCAAAGAATTAACTATAAACTAACCGTAGAATACACATAAACCTGAATTCAATCCTGATTCTAACTAAAGAATGTTTGACACTTAACAAAATGCCGTCGCTCCAACAGCTGAAGCTCAAACAGGCTCTCACGAGGTCAGCCGTACACAAACACACACTGTGCCCTTTCCCATCTGTGATAGAACCCAGACTGACCTACTCGCAGCTCCTGGCCGAAGACTGTCCTTTCTCCCAGCGCCGAACAGTTCCAGCGTCCATACCGGAACTGGTACTGACACTCATTGATGCCCATCTGGGCGCCTTCGCCCACAACGATGATGGCGTCCGGGCGGCTCTGGCAGATGGCCCGCTGGCGAGGTGCCAGCCCGGGAATCTTGTTGCAGATGATGTTGGCACCCAGAGCCACCACCGAAGACAGGGCCCTGCCGAAGCGAGAGAAACACACACCACGCACGCGTGCACACATCACGCATTCGCACACACACACACACACACACACATCAGACACACACAAACACAGTTAGAACCTCCAGAGGACGGTCAGACTGACTCATTTATGTGAGACTCTCCAGAACAGGATTCAATTCAACCAGTGATTGATGCACGTTCCGTAGTGAGGTGAAAGCCGTACTACGTGAAAGCATGGCCATTTAGTGGATTAGAGGTCAATCAAAAACCTGAAAACATAATCCAACATTAAACATAAGAAAACATACAGCTAAAAGAGCCCAGAGAGAGAAAACAAGATGCTTATTTGACTACTGGCAACGCCATTCCACATTGGTTTGGATGGTGGGAGTTTGAGTTATGAGCTGGGGTTTTTGTGTTAATTATTAGGTACCATAGCGGGGTGAATAGTAGCCAGGCTTATGCAAATACAGTATATACACTTGCTCAGTGTCTTGTGATGTAGATGCTCGGTTCAAACCTTTTAACCAAATGTCACACAAAATATTATGCTTTATGATTTGTGTGATTATGTGTTTGAAAGCTATTCAGGGTGTAAAGTGCTGCCTATAAATTTCACGAGAGGCTGCTTTTGCTTTGGCCACATCCTAAGATTGGTTTGCACGGAAAATATGTAAGGTTTTCAACACTAGTCGCCTTCATTCGCAGGGTAATAATGTGCTGCGTAGTAAATGACACATGTCCTTCTCGGCTCCCTTCAGGGGGGGACGTCGTCATATCTGATCACTCACATGTGATAATATCAAAACACATGTTTTAAAGATGACTCTGCAACCGCTGAGAAAGCCAAAACAGATTACAGCTAAACAAAGCGCTGGCTTCCCCCATGACTCTGTTTATAGCCCTCGAAACCATGTAGATACATACTTTTCAAACATGTCAGGGACGGGGAGCCATAAATGAGCGCGGCGGCAAAACGGCAGCTTTGAAGTATGACGTCGACCCTCCAAAGGGCTTCACCACAAACTAACGCAGGCGAGTTGTGTGTCAGCGCAAAGCGGCGGCCGGCGTATAAGAGGAGTGAAAAGGAAGAATGGGCGCACCGAGAACAGACACAATGGTTTCTGTGGATTCTGGTTCACAGTGATCTCGGTAGGAGACCCCCTGACTAAGAGCAAAGATATGACGGTTGATTGGAAATCGCCCCTCGGACAAGCGTGCTCCCTCTCCGCGTGGTCGCTTGGGTTTCTCCACAAAGACAGAAAAACATAAATCTCAATTTCAAACACGCAAGTTAAAATAAATCCTGACTGGAGCGAGACGAGTATCTGTTACCAGACCGGGGAGTACGCACATTCTCTCCGTCTGCTCAGTGCAGTCAGGGGAACGCACAAATAAAAGGGAAAGCGCCATTGTGTTGATTTTGCAAACCGGGCTCTAACAGTCACCACAAAACAGACGAAGAGCGAAGAAGATTTTTTTCATTTACAGTAAACATGCAAAAATAAACAGAGAAGATGTAAATGAGACAAAGAGCATAACTCATCACTACACTGGCACTTCCAAAAATATAAAACAACTCAAAATGAAAATGCATCAGTTGCATTCAGGGTCTGCAGTAAACACTCAGGCCTGCTGCTGCTGCTTTCACTCTCTCTGCTGTTGAACCCCCCTGACCCTCTGTGACCCTCCGCTGTATATGCGGTTGCTCGTGGCAACCATGACATGTAGTCTGTACCAACCAAAAGGTCAGGCTCATTAAGACAAGTAATGTGCAACTGGAGAAATGCGCTGCCTTGCATAATGAACGTTACGGGTGAATGGAGCTGGTTTGTTTATGTAAATCCAAAGGCAATAAAATACTCTTTTATATCTCTTGATATTTCAGTGCGCCACTTTAAAAGCTGTAATACAAACAGCAGCACATCGATACAAGTTCAAGTGTGGCAAACAGGACTCCTAATAGCTCCTCGCTCTCTTGGCTTTTTTTCTCACGTCATTCACCTGCTAATTCACAGAATCACACAGTCTACCACCGCGGGCGAACCCAAACCGTCAGACAACACCAAACAGAGAATTCCACAGCTAAGCTTTTAAATCCCTGAAATCATCAAAGTGCACAAATGCCTGTCTGTTTGCTTAGTGTATACTGTGTGGGGACAGCTCACCCACGGTCACAGATCTGCCATCAGATAGACCGCCAACAGCATGTATCAGGTATTACAGTCATGATCATGATTGATACAAAGCGTGCAGTGTTTGGTTGATCACTTAGCTGTGACGGAGAGATGGGTTTCTTTAGGGCTGCCCCCCCTCTTAGTCGATTAGTCAACTATTCGGTAATTTTGGTCTTAAAGATTTCTTTGGTCGATTAGTCAGTTTTTACGCTTTTTTCATGCTGAATGACTCATTTCTAGGAAACTTAGAGCACATCTCTGGTAAACACCAGATTTAAAGTGGTGCTTTTGTGTGATTTTTTTTGTGGAGAAAACTCAGTTACACAGATCTGTTGATTAAATGAATCGATTAGTCGACAAAATCGTATGAGTATTAGTCGACTAAGAATGTCTTTGGTCGAGGAAAGCCCTACTTTTTTTTGGACAATTACAAAGCAACAGGTGGCCTGAATTTTTGCCAAGCTTGAGTCTTGCACAGATATTGCATATCCAAAATTGTAAGAAAACTAGAGCTGACAAAGTTAACACCATAATAACACGTTAACGCAAATTAATTTTAATGGCACTAATTTCTTTAATGCATTAACACAACTTGCAATTTTAAGTTGTAGAGGGCTCAGTTTTAAAGGTAGAGTGAAGATACTGGCATCACATGAAACTAGAAAAAAACCTAAAGAATAAAATGTTGGTGAGGAAAAATTGTCATGGCCATTTTCAAAGGGGTCCCTTGACCTCTGACCTCCAGATATGTGAATGTAAATGGGTTCTCTGGGTACCCACGAGTCTCCCCTTTACAGACATGCCCACTTTATGATAATCACATGCAGTTTGGGGCAAGTCATAGTCAAGTCAGCACACTGACACACTGACAGCTGTTGTTGCCTGTTGGGCTGCAGTTTGCCATGTTATGATTGGAGCACATGTTTTTATGCTAAATGCAGTACCTGTGAGGGTTTCTGGACAATATCTGTCATTGTTTTGTGTTGTTAATTGATTTACAATAATACATATATACATACATTTGCATAAAGCAGCATATTTGTCCACTCCC
>CAKAOH010039557.1:0-26035 GCA_916701665.1 Sebastiscus tertius
CTCCAAGCTGCTCCTGCTGATCACTGCTATGCTGGACCTGAAGATGTGGCCTGTGATGTCTGCACTGGGAGGAAACTGAAAGCCTTCAAGTCCTGTCTGGTGTGTCTGGCCTCTTACTGTGAGAAACACCTCCAGCCTCATTATGACTCAGCTCCGTTCAAGAAACACAAGCTGGTGGAGCCCTCCAAGAAGCTCCAGGAGAACATCTGCTCTCGTCACGACGAGGTGATGAAGATGTTCTGTCGTACTGATCAGCAGTGTATCTGTTATCTCTGCTCTGTGGATGAACATAAAGGCCACGACACCGTCTCAGCTGCTGCAGAAAGGACTGAGAGGCAGAGAGAGCTGGAGGCGAGTCGACTCAACATCCAGCAGAGGATCCAGGACAGAGAGAAAGATGTGAAGCTGCTCCAACAGGAGGTGGAGGCTGTCAATCGCTCTGCTGATAAAGCAGTGAGAAACAGTGAGAAGATCTTCACCGAGCTGATCCGTCTCATGGAGAAAAGAAGCTGTGATGTGAAGCAGCAGGTCAGATCCCAGCAGAAAAGTGAAGTGAGTCGAGTCAAAGAGCTTCAGGAGAAGCTGGAGCAGGAGATCACTGAGCTGAAGAGGAGAGACGCTGAGCTGAAGCTGCTGGTACACACAGAGGATCATAACCAGTTTCTTATCAACTACCCCTCACTGTCACCACTCAGCGAGTCTACATCCAGCATCAATATCCATCCTCTGAGCAGCTTTGAGGACGTGACAGCAGCTTTGTCAGAAGTCAGAGATAAACTACAGGACGTTCTGAGAGAGAAATGGACAAACGTCTCACAGACAGTGACTGAAGTGGATGTTTTACTGTCACAACCAGAGCCCAAGACCAGAGCTGAATTCTTACAATATTCACAAGAAATCACACTGGATCCAAACACAGCATACACACAGCTGTTATTATCTGAGGGGAACAGAAAAGCTACATTAAAAAGTCAACAACAGTCTTATTCTAGTCACCCAGACAGATTCACTAATTGGTGTCAGGTCCTGAGTAGAGAGAGTCTGACTGGACGTTGTTACTGGGAGGTGGAGTGGAAAGAAGGAGGAGTTTGTGTAGCAGTCGCATACAAGAGTATCAGCAGAGCAGGGAGCTCAAATGAATGTAGATTTGGACACAATAACAAGTCTTGGGCGTTAAATTGTAACAAAAACAATTATAACTTTTGGCACAACAGTATCAAAACCCCCATCTCAGGTCCTCTGTCCTCCAGAATAGGAGTGTACATGGATCACAGTGCAGGTATTCTGTCCTTCTACAGCGTCTCTGAAACCATGACCCTCCTCCACAGAGTCCAGACCACATTCACTGAGCCTCTCTATGCTGGACTTTGGTTTTATTACATTTATGACACTGCTGAGTTCTTTAATGAAATTATATAGACATACATCATTTAAGGGTTAAATGCTGTGTTTTAACTCTTAAACTCATTTTGTCTCCATGTTTGTTGCTGAGAGCTGATTGTTGTATCATTTCTTCACTGCTCAGAGATCAGCTGTCGATCAAACATTATGGTCGTACTTTGACATCTTCTCATGAGTTGTTCTATAAATGTGTGAGTATCTTCAGGTGGCGCTCCTTCCTTTGTTTGTTTCACTGCTCATGATGATAATGTTTGTTCACCTGAACTGATATTTCTCTGCATGAAAATCTAAACCTATCTGTGCTCTAAATGTTTAAATATTTATAATAATGCAAATTTTTGTTGTTGTCGCTCTTCCACTGCACAGGTCTTAAGAGAGAAAGCACCAGACCTCCTTTATTGTAGATAATTTGTTCTCACCACTTTGTAAATTTGTAAAGAAATCTATAATTACTTTTACATTCATTTGTTTGGCAGATCTGAGTTATTAACTTTAATTATCTTGATCATAATCAAAATGGTAATTCATTATTCTGAGATTCTGGTCAAACAAACAGATTTTGTGGATAAATTGAATCAATACATGAAATAATTGAACGAGAGTCATTTAACAGACTTTACTGATGGGATGTGTGAACAATCTGAAGGTTTACATGATGAATAAACAAACATGAACAAAGTATTTTCTCCTTGTCTTCATTCCAGGGTATCATACAAACCTGATGGAGAAATGGGAAACTAATATGAGAGAATAACTGAGACAGTTTTCTTCCTGAAACACCACAAACTACAGTGTCCATGTTTAGAGTCAGTCATTCTCTGTCCTGTAAACTTTCCTTACTAAAACAGCTTTGTCACAGAGAAATGAGTAGAGTTTTTATCCATTGTGTTGCATAGAAACTTAGCATTGTGCCTGTGTGTTTGTGATACATAGTGTAAAAACTGTGCATCTCTCCTTTACTTTAATATGTGTGTATATGTATGCAGCTGCTGTTGAGTTTATAATCGCTCCATGTTGTCTTCTTTGGTAATGTTTTATTCTGCTGTTGATTCTATAAGATGTGGTAGGTTATTTAATTTATGTGGCTTAATTATGATTGTTGCACCCGCCGCTGTGTCCATAGATTTTTTATTTATTGTTTGTCCTGTTTTCATTAATTCTGTAGACAGACAACAGAAGAGTGATTTCCACACTGTTACTGTATTATACAGTACTTAACCTCAACCATACAATGCCAGGTCTCCATGTCACTATATTCACTAATCATACATGAGCAGGAGAACATGCATAACCTGCACCAACTCGTTACAGATGAGAGTTCTCTCGTGGATGTCGGTTAGTAGGCTGGTGACACTGTGTGCACAACTCTCAGTACATCAACTCATACGTATACATAATGTTGTACCTCACCTTTTACAGCCTTTCTAGGACGGCATCATTTAAAATTTAAAAAAGCTGAAATTATTGTCTTTATTAGTGGTTGTTTGGCTGAATGGAGGTTTTACTTTAGTTTGCCCTTCTTTATTTCAACTTGAAATCACCCATGTTTTACAAAAGTGTTGTTTTCTTTTGGACTCATTCTACTCCCTGCTTCCACCTACTGACGTTGAGGTCAACCACGGTGTGTTTGAAGATTTTATTTCAAGATGATACTTTAATGTGGACAAATTTATTTCCAACTATCAGTAAATCTTTTCTAATTTAAAGGGTATGATGAAACTAATAAGTTTGAGAGTGCTGTCTGTTGGTTAGTTGTGAAAAAATACAAAGATAATATTAGTTAAATTAAAAAGTAAATCAATGCTACAGATTCATCAATTCATATCAATCAACTAAAGAACAGCAGAAGCAGCTGATCTGGTTCATTCTGGATTTGAGTCTGCTGTTTGCTGCTGAGCAGGTAGTGTACAGTGGCTTCTCTTGAACAGCCTGTTAACGTCCCTCTCCAGGATGGAGAGAGTCCTCGTCGGTGTTCAGGACTGTCCCATTGTCTTTTAAAATGACAGTAGAACTCATTCAGGTCTTTGGCCATGCAGACGTCGTTAGTGGAGTGTGTGTGTGGGGAGGGTGGGGGGGGGCTCAGGTTTGCATTTGGTAATCTATCTGAGACCCTTTCAGACAGAAGCAGAGTCGTTTACTGAGAACTGCTGTTGGAGTTTCTCAGAGTACAGTCGTTTAGTATCTCTCACCGCCGTGCTAAACCTGTGCTTTGACTCTTGAAACCTGTCCATGTCCCCACTCCTGAATCATTTGTCCCTTTCCAACCGTAGCTAGCTAAGGTCTAAATATACCAAAAATACACATTTTTAAAATAAATTTTTTTGCTCAAAACCAAAGAGAATGTGACAGCCACACTTCACAAGAAAATCTTGCATATTTCTCGAATTATTTTGTTGATTTCTTTTCAGATTTATATCAATCTTTTATATTTAATTTTATTTCTTGTGTCTAAAATATATGGTTTAAAAAGAATCTGCCTTTAATGAGCCGTATGCCTCATTGTGTGGAAGTGACTGGGATCATAAGTGTGAGGCAACATGAGACTTGACTTAAACATTACTTTCCTAGCTTTGTAAAACAAAATGTGACCAATAAATACATAGAGATGAATTAAGTGAATTGTTATTTATTCTTAAAATAATAAATCATACACCAACAACTTTGTAAAAAATGTTCAAAATTAACAGGGATTAGAATTTAAGTGTAAACCCTTTTAATGCAGCAACAAATTGGCCAAAACTTAAACAGGAATTAAAATTACAGTATATAATGTATATTGTATATTAACATAAAATTGAATTGAATAGATCGGCCCCATTATCAGTGATATCCGATCCAGCTATTTAAGTCAATATCGGCCCGATATCCGATCTGGTATCGGTGCATCCTTAATTATAACCTCTCCTATGAGGACATGTTTTATATGTTTACAACTGTATTTCTCTATATTGTCGTTAATTATCTACAATTCTACAATTTGATTCTTAAAATCAAATTCTTAAATTACTTTACTTTTTCAGATTTTATTGTTTAATTTTACCTTTTTATTTCATTCATTTTTATTATTATTATTTTCTTTTGTCTAATGCAAGTCAAGCTCAGAATATGCCTTAAAAACTCCCAAAATTTCAGAAACAATATCAAGGCCAAGTCCTCACATAGCCCTGATTTAATCTTTGGTATAAAATATTTTTTGTCATAAATTTCTAGATTTTATTAAGCATTAGTTTCTATCAGTGGCAATGCTGTTCCTGAGATAACAGCCAATGGGGAAGCTCCATCTCCACCGACCAACGGTGTAACTCCATTACTCACACAGGGCCCACCCCTGCTCTGCTGTGGTCCAATCAAAAACCTCCTCCTGCTGGACAGCGTGATAACTCCTCCCTCTTCTTCCTGCTTTAAACCACAGCCAGCTCCACTCTAAGAGCACAGTTTCTGTTTGGATATGGCGCTGCAAGGAGTTCAGCTTTACTGGGAAACCTTCTCCTGTTCGATCTGTCTGGATCTACTGAAGGATCCGGTGACTACTTCCTGTGGACACAGCTACTGCATGAAGTGTATAAAAAGCTTCTGGGATGGAGAGGATAAGAAGAATATCCACAGCTGCCCTCAGTGTCGAAAGACCTTCACACCGAGGCCTGTTCTGCTGAAAAACACCATGTTAGCAGATTTAGTGGAGGAACTGAAGAAGACTGGACTCCAAGCTGCTCCTGCTGATCACTGCTATGCTGGACCTGAAGATGTGGCCTGTGATGTCTGCACTGGGAGGAAACTGAAAGCCTTCAAGTCCTGTCTGGTGTGTCTGGCCTTTTACTGTGAGAAACACCTCCAGCCTCATTATGAATCACCTGCCTTTGAAAAACACAAGCTGGTGGAGCCCTCCAAGAAGCTCCAGGAGAAAGCAGAAAGGACAGAGAGGCAGAGAGAGCTGGAGGTGAGTCGACTGAACATCCAGCAGAGGATCCAGGACAGAGAGAAAGATGTGAAGCTGCTCCAACAGGAGGTGGAGGCTGTCAATCGCTCTGCTGATAAAGCAGTGAAGGACAGTGAGAAGGTCTTCACCGAGCTGATCCGTCTCATGGAGAAAAGAAGCTGTGATGTGAAGCAGCAGGTCAGATCCCAGCAGAAAAGTGAAGTGAGTCGAGTCAAAGAGCTTCAGGAGAAGTTGGAGCAGGAGATCACTAAGCTGAAAAGGAGGGATGCTGAGCTGAAGCTGCTGTCACACACAGAGGATCACAACCAGTTTCTACCCAACTACCCCTCACTGTCACCACTCAGTGAATCTACACACTCATCCAGCATCAATATCCGTCCTCTGAGCTACTTTGAGGACGTGACGGCGGCTGTGTCAGAAGTTGGAGATAAACTACAGGACGTTCTGAGAGAGAAATGGACAAACGTCTCACAGAAAGTGACTGAAGTGGATGTTTTACTGTCACAACCAGAGCCCAAGACCAGAGCTGAATTCTTAAAGTATTCACGAGAAATCACACTGGATCCAAACACAGCACACACACAGCTGTTATTATCTGAGGGGAACAGAAAAGCAATATTAATGACAGAACAACAGTCTTATTCTAGTCACCCAGACAGATTCACTGATTGTTGGCAGGTCCTGAGTAGAGAGAGTCTGACTGGACGTTGTTACTGGGAGGTGAAGAGGAGAGGAGAAGGAGTTGATGTGGTGGTTGCATACAAGAGTATCAGGAGAGCAGGAGGCTGGGATGAATGTGGGTTTGGGTGGAATGACAAATCTTGGGCATTAAGATGTGACAAAAATAGTTATATATTTTTGCACAACAAAGTCCAAACTCCCATCTCAGGTCCTCAGACATCCAGAGTAGGAGTATATCTGGATCACCGTGCAGGTATTCTGTCCTTCTACAGCATCTCTGGAACCACGACTCTCCTCCACAGAGTCCAGACCACATTCACTGAGCCTCTCTATGCTGGAATTCGGCTTCCTTATTATTACGGAGACACTGCTGAGTTCTGTAAACAGAAATAGACAGAAGTAATTTAAGGGTACTCTGACACCTTCTCGTGAGTTGTTCTGTAAATTTGTGTGTGTCTTCAGGTGGCGCTCCTTCCTGTGCCTGTTTCACTGTTCACGATGATGATGTTTGTTTACCTGAACTGACTTTGCATTTTTAGGTTGTTCCACTGTATGGATCTTAAGAGAGAAAGCACCAGACCTTCCTTTACCATATGTTGTTCTCACCACTTTGTCACTGTTGTTATCCTGATCATAATCACTAAGGGAATCATTCATTATTCTCTTTTACATCATTGAGATTCTGGTCAAACCAACTGATTGTGTTGATGTAGTGAATCTGTACATGATTACTGATGGGATGTGTGAACAAACTGAAGGTTTACATGATGAATAAACAAACAAGAACAAAGTATTTTCCTCCTGTCCTCATTCCAGGGTATTATACAAATCTGATGGAGAAATCTGTAAAACTAATATGAGAGTATACACAAAAAACTTCAAGGAACTTTCTTTTTAAACAATTAAAATGCCATTATTGTAATGGCATAATCATGTTAGCAAAGCTATCTCCAACTTTCGGCATCAAGCCTTCGTCAGGGAGTCAATATAATATAAGACTGAGACAGTTTTCCTCAGTCCTTAAAACTTTCCTCACTAAAACAGCTTTGTCACCGAGAACTGAGCAGAGTTTTTAACCACTGTGTTGCATAGATAGACAGACTTTCTATGACAGTATCATTTAAAAATAAAAAAAAAAGCTAAAAACATTGCCTTTATTAGTGGTTGTTCGGTTCATGATACTCACTGACTGGAGGTTTAACTCCTGTTTGTCCTCCTTTATTTCAACTTATAATCACCCATGTTTTACAAAAGTGCTTTTGGACTTCATGCTTCCACCTGCTGAAGTTCAGGTCGACCACGATGTGTTTGAAGATTTAATTTCAAGCTGATACTTTATAATGAACCGATTTATTTACAACTATCAGTAAATCTTTTCTAATTTGAAGGGTATGAAGAAACTAATAAGTTTGAGTCTGTTGATTATTTGTGAATAAATAAAAGGACTAGTTAAATTAAAAAGTAAATCAATGCTACAGATTCATCAATTCATATCAATCAACTAAAGAACAGCAGAAGCAGCTGATCTGGTTCATTCTGGATTTGAGTCTGCTGTTTGCTGCTGAGCAGGTAGTGTACAGTGGCTTCTCTTGAACAGCCTGTTAACGTCCCTCTCCAGGAAGGAGAGAGTCGTCGTCGGTGTTTAGGACTGTCCCATTGTCTTTTAAAACGACAGTAGAACTCATTCAGGTCTTTGGCCATGCAGACGTCGTTAGTGGAGTGTGTGTGTGGGGAGGGTGGGGGGGGGCTCAGGTTTGCATTTGGTAATCTATCTGAGACCCTTTCAGACAGAAGCAGAGTCGTTTACTGAGAACAACTCACCTTCTGTTTACCTTCTTTGACATGTAAAAGCTGTTTGTTCAGACAATCAGCAGTGATAATGAAGTACTTCTACTCAAGTACTGCAGTCAAATACAATGTTGAGGTATTCTCATTTTTACTTCTACTTCATTACAATTCAGAGAGAAATGTACTTTTCCTTCCTCTATATTGATACAGTTACTGGTTACTTCTCAAATTTTACATTAAAAAAAACACATGACAAGTTTATACAACAGAATGCATAGTTATAGATTATATTTGTGAAGACCCCTTGGCACATTGTAGACCCCACAAGGTAAAATCCAATATCCCCACGAACAAATGTGTTTAGGAAAAACTATCTGTTTTGATAGTAAACTATGTGTACTATGTTTTTATCTAACAGACAATTACACAAAAAGAAAAGTGTTTCAGATGTGTGAATGTGAGAATTTCTCCGCATTGGTGAAGTTTCAGTGAAGTACCTACTGTATCTCTATCAGATAATCTAGTTAGTCATTAATTCGTCATTAGATATTTGCACCAAAAACAAACACTGAAAACAAATATGATATTTTAATGGACAAAAAAATTATTGTATTTTTTTGTTGTGAAATTGAAATTGTAGTGAAGCTTACTTAACAATTTTAAGACAACAGTATCAGAGACCCTTTGTTTATATATATTATAATAAATACAGTTATTTATGAAAATAAATAATGTTATTTTTTGTCTAAAACCGTTTTAGTTCTGAGGGGTTGAGCCCTAATCCGAGAGAGGCACTCCAAATCTGGATTACCTAAAGGGGCACTAAAATGGGCTAGAGCCGGCCTTGTTCGCTCCTTCTCTGTTCATTCTTTTGTGAAGCACTTTGTTATAATAGATTTAAAAAGTAGTTTATGAATATTGTTTGTTAGCTTGCCAATAACCAACAGACACAGTGTTTGTATTAATGTTAAGAAGATGGCCTTCCAAAGAGAATATGAAAAAAAAACGTATTTAAACAACTCCATATGTAAATGTTTAATTTTCCTTCTAATATTCACTTCATGTTGAAAAAGACAGGAAAACGTGTACTGCCCCTTTAAGAGAAAGCCCCTCCTGCTGGAAAGAGGTGAAGTCCCGACCCTTCCGGTGGACCTAATGGGACCTTATGTCCGAAAAAATATGTGCGGTAGTCAACGAAGAGATATAAATATATTTTTGATCCCGCTTGAATTGTGCCACAAATCACACATATGATGTTTGCCAATTTAAAACATAATTTACAAGTCAAGAAAGTCTCAGTTTGTTGTCGTATCATTTAGTTTTGTGTGAAACCGCTCAGTGAACTACATCTCTCGTCTCACACAGCTAACTTAGCTATGTTAGACGAACAGATGTAATGTTATCTTACCTGATGTGTTTTATCCAGCGACTCCTGTTCTTTTTATCAGCCAGGAAGAGAAAGAAAGATCAGAACCGATCCCAGTAGGAAACACACATTAAATGTATTGTTAAAAAACAGATATATAGACAGGTTGTGTTACATATTAAAACAGTTCATGTGGCTTAGATCTGCTGAGTCACTTTGTTGAGTTAAGAATATTGATGACATTTGGGATGAAGGACTTTTTACAAACATTTTTAGTTGTCAGAAGGACTCTATAGCGCCTCCTTGAGCTCAAACTAGCTGAAGAGAGGATGGGAGCTATCTGCCAGGATACTCCTCGCTTTCTCCTTGCTACTGTGGTATCTGTGATTTATCTCTCTCCGTTGACTACTGATCTCATTTTTTTTAAACAAGGTCCCATGGCGGTCCACCGGAAGGGGTGTGACTTTGGCTCTCTATTGCATGAAAGCTTGATAACTCCTCCCTCTTCATCCTGCTCTTAAACACAGCCAGCTCCACTCTGTGCAAATATCACCTTGTTCCCTCCCCCTCACTGATATGCAAGTGTGAAGATGGGTGTAACCAACCTGTGATAGAGCAGGAGCTGACGAGCCCCATTTAGTGAAGATTAGCATTTGAACATGAACAAAAGGAGCAGAGTTTTAATTTAAGTCAGAGAAACTCTCACACAGTCACTACCACAAGGTGAAATGGCGCAGCAAGGAGTTCAGCTGGACCGAAGGACCTTCTGCTGTTTATTCTGTCTGGATCTACTGAAGGATCCGGTGACTATCACCTGTGGACACAGCTACTGCATGAACTGTCTTAAACGCTCTTGCTTTGAAAAGCATGGGAAGAAAACTGTCATCTGCCCTGAGTGTTGGCACACCTTCACACTGAGGCCTGTCCTCGCGAAAAATACCATGTTAGCAGATTTAGTGGAGGAGCTGAAGAAGACTGGACTCCAAGCTGCTCCTGCTGATCACTGCTATGCTGGACCTGAAGATGTGGCCTGTGATGTCTGCACTGGGAGGAAACTGAAAGCCTTCAAGTCCTGTCTGGTGTGTCTGGCCTCTTACTGTGAGAAACACCTCCAACCTCATTATGACTCATCTGCTTTTGAAAAACACAAGCTGGTGGAGCCCTCCAAGAAGCTCTGGGGGAACATCTGCTCTCGTCATCAAGATGAGGTGATGACGATGTTCTGCTGCACTCACCAGGAGGGTATCTGTTATCTTTGCTCTCCAGATGAACATTTAAAGCTCAAGCTGAGTCTACTCAACATCCAGCAGAGGATCCAGGACAGAGAGAAAGATGTGAAGCTGCTCCAACAGGAGGTGGAGGCCGTCAATCGCTGTGCTGATAAAGCAGTGGAGGACAGTGAGAAGATCTTCACCGAGCTGATCCGTCTCATGGAGAAAAGAAGCTGTGATGTGAAGCAGCAGGTCAGATTCCAGCAGAAAAGTGAAGTGAGTCGAGTCAAAGAGCTTCAGGAGAAGTTGGAGCAGGAGATCACTGAGCTGAAGAAGAGACACGCTGAACTGAAGCTGCTGCCACACACAGAGGATCACAACCAGTTTCTACCCAACTACCACTCACTGTCACCACTCAGTGAATCTACACACTCATCCAGCATCAATATCCGTCCTCTGAGCTACTTTGAGGATGTGACAGCGGCTGTGTCAGAAATCAGAGATGAACTACAGGACGTTCTGAGAGAGAAATGGACAAACGTCTCACAGACAGGGACAGAAGTGGATGTTTTACTTCCACAGCCAGGGCCCAAGACCAGAGCTGGATTCTTACAATATTCACGAGAAATCACACTGGATCCAAACACAGCAAACCCAAATCTGATACTATCTGAGGGGAACAGAAAAGCAAAAGCAGTGATTCGCGGTCAGTTTTATTCTAGTCACCCAGACAGATTCAATGAATGGCCTCAGGTCCTGAATAGAGAGAGTCTGACTGGACGTTGTTACTGGGAGGTGGAGAGGAGAGGAGATGGAGCTATTATAGCAGTCGCATACAAGAGTATGAGCAGAGAAGAGATCAGGGATGGTAGTGGATTTGGACACAATGACAAATCTTGGGCGTTAGATTGTGACAGTAACGGTTATGCATTTTGGTACAACAACATTAAAACTCCCGTTTCAGGTCCTCCGTCCTTCAGAATAGGAGTGTACCTGGATCACAGTGCAGGTATTCTGTCCTTCTACAGCGTCTCTGTAACCATGACTCTCCTCCACAGAATCCAGACCACATTCACTGAGCCTCTCTATGCTGGACTTTTGTTTCCTCACTATTATGGAGACACTGCAGAGTTCTGTAAACTGAAATAGACAGAAGTCATTTAAGGGTTAAATTCTGTGTTTTAACTCTCAAACTCATTTTGTCTCAAGGTTTGTTGCTGAGAACTGATTGTTGTGTCATTTCTTCACTGCTCAGAGATCAGCTGTCAATCAAACATTATGGTGGTACTTTGACATCTTCTCATGAGTTGTTCTGTAAATGTATGAGTGTCTTCAGGTGGCGCTCCTTCCTGTGTCTGTTTCACTGCTCATGATGATCTTTTTTCACCTGAACTGATATTTCTCTGCATGAATATGTAAACTTATCTGTGCTCTAAATGTTTGATGAATATTTGTATTGATGCATTTGTAGGTTGTTGTTTCTCTCACTGCATGAGTCTTAAGAGAGAAAACATCAGACCTTCCTTTACTGTAGATATTTTGTTCTCACATTTTGTAGAGAAATTTATTATTTCCTTTTTTGTTTAGCATGATCATAATCAATAAAGAGATCATTCATTATACATGGAACAACTGAACAAGTCATTTAGCAGACTTTACTGATGGGATATGTGAACAAACTGAAGGTTTATATAATCAATAAACAAATATGAACAAAGTATTTCCCTCCTTGTCTTCATTCCAGGGTATCATACAAAGCTGATGGAGAAAATGTGAAACTAATATGAGAGAATAACTGAGACAGTTTTCCTCCTGAATCACCACAAAGTCCAGTCTTCATGTTTAGAGTCAGTCAGTCTGGTCAAGTTTGGGTGTGAGGAGGTTTTGTTGAGTCCTGACACACATGAGACAACAGATATTGTCTAGATGATTCTCTATATTTGATTATAAATATTTCAATGTTGTTTAATCAGAATTCAAGAATTCAGAGAAAATTTAACCTACAGCCTCAAATCTCACATTCCCAAATACTATTTACAACCTGAGAGCTGATGTTAGAATAATATTTGTAAAGTGGAAACTCCTCTCTACCATCGTTCCCATGTGACCTGAATGCAGCATCAGTGTTACAGGGTGTGACTCCTGTGAACAAACTGACATAGTGTGATATTACATCTATGTTAATGTCGTTTTATTAATGTGGTTTGAAGCTGCCAAAGGCTCAGTGAAGTTTTGACATGTCTTCCTGCAGTGAACATCACAGCAGGTTAATAACAAGAGAAATGTGAAACCTGATGCACAACACAAGAGGGCGCCCTCATCCTGCTAACCAGGGATGTAGTGGAGGTTAAAGCTCCTCTACTCTCTCTGTCTGCAGGTTTTAAACCATGTTTTTAAGCCCATCAGAAACTTTATAATGTCTCATACATCATGGTCAGGGTGTCGGATTTCTGTTAGTCAAAGTGAATTCTCCTTTTTTAGTTCCATTTCTGTGAATAGATCCCCCTAATTGTTACTCACTGGTCCTTTATCACACTGATTGTTTTTATGTAGTTTGCATTTGTTTATTTAGGATATACTTATAAGGCCAGTAATCTCCCATTAGAGTCAAATGATCTGATGCATTCATGTCCTGTGCGATTCAGGACAACTAACATATTTGATTTATTTGTTTAAATGCATCTGACATTAAAATACACCTTTTACTCAAAATTATATTCTAGATTAAATCTGTTTTCGACACAAACATTTGAAGGAATTTATCACATAAGTAAAAACTATTTGGGGATTTCATTCCTTCTACAGCAGTAGAGCCCAAGACGAGAGTTGGATTCTTAAAGTATTCACGAGAAATGACACTGGATCCAAACACAGCATACCCACTTCTGTTATTATCTGAGGGGAACAGAAAAGCAACATTAAAGCAACAACAACAGTCTTATTCTACTCAACAAGACAGATTCACTGGAGATTCACTTTGGAAAAAAGAAGAGCTAATTCTGAAAATTGAGGAGCTGTCTCCAAACCCAGAGGTACCAAGAAGAGTTTACCTCCTAAAAGCTTATGGCTCCGGTGTTTTTAACTGAGAAATGATCTCTAAATTGCAAACTAAACACACACGTATCTCTCTCTAACCACTCCTCTTCCTGGAATGAAGCAAAGCTTGATGACCCCTCCTTCCTCTTCATGCTCTCAAACACAGCAGTTCCACTCAGTCCATTTATTTCCTTGTTCCCTCCCCTTCAGATCTACAGTTTGAAGGAGGGTGTAACCAACATGGTGAGAGCTGATAGGCTCCATTCACTGCACCAACACATGCTGTTTAGGTCAGAGCTCAAACTTGTTTCACTTCTCAGGAAGTGAAACTCAGACAGTCGTTGCTACTGAGAGGTGAAATGGCGCAGAAAGGAGTTCAGCTGGACCGAGAGTTATTCTCTTGTTCAATCTGTCTGGATCTACTGAAGGATCCGGTGACTACTTCCTGTGGACACAGCTACTGCATGAACTGTATTAAAACCCACTGGGATGGAGAGGAATGGAAGAAGATCTACAGCTGCCCTCAGTGTAGGCAGACCTTCACACCGAGGCCTGTCCTGATGAAAAACACCATGTTAGCAGATTTAGTGGAGGAGCTGAAGATGACTGGACTCCAAGCTGCTCCTGCTGATCACTGCTATGCTGGACCTGAAGATGTGGCCTGTGATGTCTGCACTAGGAGGAAACTGAAAGCCCTCAAGTCCTGTTTGATGTGTCTGGCCTCTTACTGTGAGAAACACCTCAAGCCTCATTATGATGTGGCTCCATTAAAGAAACACAAGCTGGTGGAGCCCTCCAAGAAGCTCCAGGAGAACATCTGCTCTCGTCACCACGAGGTGATGAAGATGTTCTGTCGTACTGATCAGCAGTGTATCTGTTATCTCTGCTCTGTGGATGAACATAAAGGCCACGACACCGTCTCAGCTGCAGCAGAAAGGACCGAGAGGCAGAGAGAGCTGGAGGTGAGTCAACTCAACATCCAGCAGAGGATCCAGGACAGAGAGAAAGATGTGAAGCTGCTCCAACAGGAGGTGGAGGCTGTCAATTGCTCTGCTGATAAGGCAGTGAGAAACAGTGAGAAGATCTTCACCGAGCTGATCCGTCTCATGGAGAAAAGAAGCTGTGATGTGAAGCAGCAGGTCAGATCCCGGCAGAAACGTGAAGTAAGTCGAGTCAAAGAGCTTCAGGAGAGGCTGGAGCAGGAGATCACTGAGCTGAAGAGGAGAGACGCTGAGATGAAGCTGCTGGTACACACAGAGGATCACAACCAGTTTCTACTCAACTACCCCTCGCTGTCACCACTCAGTGAATCTACACACTCATTCAGCATCAATATCCGTCCTCTGAGCTACTTTGAGGACGTGACAGCAGCTGTGTCAGAAGTTAGAGATAAACTACAGGACGTTCTGAGAGAGAAATGGACAAACATCTCAAAGACAGTGACTGAAGTGGATGTTTTACTGCCACAACCAGAGCCCAAGACCAGAGCTGGATTCTTAAAATATTCACGTGAAATCACACTGGATCCAAACACAGCACACACACGGCTGTTATTATCTGAGGGGAACAGAAAAGCAACATTAAAGCAACAACAACAGTCTTATTCTACTCAACAAGACAGATTCACTGTATGTGGGCAGGTCCTGAGTAGAGAGAGTCTGACTGGACGTTGTTACTGGGAGGGGGAGTGGAGAGGGAGAGCAGTTTATGTAGCAGTAGCATACAAGAGTATCAGGAGAGCAGGGAGCTGGGACGAATGTGGGTTTGGACAAAATGACAAATCTTGGGCGTTAAGATGTGACAACAAAAGTTATACATTTTTGTACAACAAAGTCAAAACCCCCGTCTCAGGTCCTCTGTCCTCCAGAGTAGGAGTGTATCTGGATCACAGTGCAGGTATTCTGTCCTTCTACAGTGTCTCTGGAACCATGACTCTCCTCCACAGAGTCCATACCACATTCACTGAGCCTCTCTATGCTGGACTTTGGCTTTTAGATTATGATGTCACTGCTGAGTTGTGTAAACTGAAATAGACAGAAGTCATTTAAGGGTTAAATTCTGTGTTTTAACTCTTAAACTCTTAAAGAGCTGATTGTTGTGTCATTTCACCACTGCTCAGAGATCAGCTGTCAATCAAACATTAAGGTGGTACTTTGACATTTTCTCATGAGTTGTTCTGTAAATGTGTGAGTGTCTTCAGGTGGCGTTCCTTCCTGTGTCTGTTTCACTGCTCATGATGATGTTTGTTCACCTGAACTGATATTTCTCTGCATGAATATGTAAACTTCTGTGCTCTAAATGTTTGATGAATATTTGTATTGATACATTTGTAGGTTGTTGTTTCTCTCACTGAATGAGTCTTAAGAGAGAAAGCATCAGACCTTCCTTTACTGTAGATATTTTGTTCTCACAATTTGTAGAAAAATGTATTATTTCATGTATTTGTTTAGCATGATCATAATCAATAAGGAGATCATTCATTATACATGGAATAACTGAACAAGAGTAATTTAACAGACTTTACTGATGGGATGTGATAACATACTGAAGGTTTACATAATGAACAAAGTATTTTCCTCCTTGTCTTCATTCCAGGGTATCATGCTGATGGAGCAAATTTGAAACTAATATGAGAGAATAACTGAGGCAGTTTTCCTCTTGAAACACCACAAAGTCCAGTGTTCATGTTTAGAGTCAGTCAATCTAGTCAAGTTTGGGTGTGAGGAGGTTTTGTTGAGTCCTGACACACATGAGACAACAGATATTGTGTAGATGTTTCTCTACATTTGGTTAGAAATATTTCAATGTTGTTTAATCAGAATTGAAGAAGTCAGAGAAAATTCAACCTACAGCCTCAAATCTCACATTCCCAAATACTATTTACAACCTGAGAGCTGATGTTAGAATATTTGTAAAGTGGAAACTCCTCTGCATCTTTCTCATGTGACCTGAATGCAGCATCAGTGTTACAGGGTGTGACTCCTGTGAACAAACTGACATAGTGTGATATTACATCTAATTAAATATCTCTTTACTGATGTTGTTTGAAGCTGCTAAAGGCTCAGTGAAGTTTTGACATGTCTTCCTGCAGTGAACATCACAGCAGGTTAATAACAAGAGAAATGTGAAACCTGATGCACAACACAAGAGGGCGCCCTCATCCTGCTAACCAGGGATGTAGTGGAGGTTAAAGCTCCTCTACTCAGTCAGACTGCATGTTTTAAACCATGTTTTTAAGCCCATCAGAAACTTTCTAATGTCTCATACATCGTGGTCAGGTGTCGGACTTCTCTTAGACAAAGTGAATTCTCCTTTTTTAGTAAAACAAGCAGAAATTAGTGAATTTCCTGGTGGTAGTTTGGCTTGTGTCCCTCACTAACCGAGGCGTTTACTGTATGTCCTCCTTCATTTCACTTTTTAAAAACCTCAGCTGTGTTTTTAATGTTTTAACACTGTTCTAGTAGATTTTCTACTAACTTTATTTTTTTTTTCTGCCAGTTACTGAAGTTCAGGTTGACCACAGTGTGTTTGGGTTGTGTGTCAGAAGGTTATTCTCATATCGCTGCTTTTTTTCGTGAAGAATTGTGTCGATAGCACCGATCAATAAATATCAGTAGTGGAGGTTAAAGCAGCTCAACTCAGTTTGTCTCCAGTTTCAGTTAAGAGCATATTTTTAATCTGATAAAAACCTTCATAGTAAAAGTGCATCGTGTCATACATCATGGTAAATGGTGTCAAACCGATATTAGTTCTTTACTTATAGTTATTTAGTCAGGAACGATACTGTCACTGATTTAATGCACCACCCTGCCAGCACGCTCTGTGACCCAAATCAAACACACCCTAGATGTTGCAGACCAACAAGGTATACGACTGCATGTTGTCTGCTGGGAGACATTTTATTCTGCTGTTGATTCTATAAGAAGTGGCAGGTTATTTTATTTATGTGGCTTAATAATGCTTGTTTCACCCGTTGTGGTGTCCTTAGATTTCTTATTTATTGTTTATTCATTTTTGTTTAATTGTCTGAGTTTTGTCGCTTTTCTAATTCTTTCTGGTAAGGCTGCACCAAGGACGGCTATTGTATGTTTATAATCAATCATTGACATTTAATGCAATTCATTTTGTAGCCTATAGGTGTTCTTTGATTTAACAACAAACAACAAGGTTTTCATCCAGAGGCCGCTGTTCGTGTCACGTGCGTTACAAAATTCAGTTTCATGTTCACTGTACAAACATAGTAGCTTTAAGCCCAACCATTTAGTTTTTTTTGCTAAATCTAAATATGTGGTTTTGTTGCCTGAATCTAAACAAGCATTTTTGTTTAATTCACAACATTAAACACGTGTTTACTGCCACTGAAAAGTGACGCCGAGGGGTCTGTATTTTTTTTTTAAATGGCATTAAAGAAGCAGTGTGTAGGATCTGGCGGTATCTAGCGGTGAGTTTGAGATTGCAACCAACTGAAATCTCCCATTAGAGTCAAGTGATCTGATGCATTCAAGTCCTGTGGGATTCAGGACAACTAACATATTTGATTTATTTGTTTAAATGCATCTGACATTAAAATACACCTTTTACTCAAAATTATATTCTAGATTAAATCTGTTTTCTACACAAATATTTGAAGAACTTTATCACATAAGTAAAAACAATTTGGGGATTTCATTCCTTCTACAGCAGTGATTCACTCTTCTATTTCTCATCTGCTGTATCAGCATCATCAAACAGTATTTCAGGAAAAAAGAAGAGCTAATTCTGAAAACTGGGGAATGTCTCCAAACCCAGAGGTACCAAGAAGAGTTTACCTCCTAAAAGCTTATGGCTCCGGTGTTTTTAACTGAGAAATGATCTCTATATTGTAAACTAAACACACACGTATCTCTCTCTAACCACTCCTCTTCCTGGAATGAAGCAAAGCTTGATGACCCCCTCCTTCCTCTTCATGCTCTCAAACACAGCAGCCATTTACTTCCTTGTTCCCTCCCCTTCAGATCTACAGTTTGAAGGAGGGTGTAACCAACATGGTGAGAGCTGACAGGCCCTATTCACTGCACAAATACATGCTGTTTAGATCAGAGCTCAAACTTGTGTCACTTCCCAGGAAGTGAAACTCAGACAGTCGTTGCTACTGAGAGGTGAAATGGCACAGAAAGGAGTTCAGCTGGACCGAGAGTCATTCTCTTGTTCGATCTGTCTGGATCTACTGAAGGATCCGGTGACTATTCCCTGTGGACACAGCTACTGCATGAACTGTATTAAAGGCTTCTGGGATGGAGAGGATGAGAAGAAGACCTACAGCTGCCCTCAGTGTAGGCAGACCTGCACACCGAGGCCTGTCCTGATGAAAAGCACCATGTTAGCAGTTTTAGTGGAGGAGCTGAAGAAGACTGGACTACAAGCTGCTCCTGCTGATCACTGCTGTGCTGGACCTGAAGATGTGGCCTGTGATGTCTGCACTGGGAGGAAACTGAAAGCCTTCAAGTCCTGTCTGGTGTGTCTGGCCTCTTACTGTGAGAAACACCTCCAGCCTCATTATGATGTGGCTCCGTTGAAGAAACACAAGCTGGTGGAGCCCTCCAAGAAGCTCCAGGAGAACATCTGCTCTCGTCACGACGAGGTGATGAAGATGTTCTGTCGTACTGATCAGCAGTGTATCTGTTATCTCTGCTCTGTGGATGAACATAAAGGCCACGACACCGTCTCAGCTGCAGCAGAAAGGACCGAGAGGCAGAGAGAGCTGGAGGTGAGTCGACTCAACATCCAGCAGAGGATCCACGACAGAGAGAAAGATGTGAAGCTGCTCCAACAGGAGGTGGAGGCTGTCAATAGCTCTGCTGATAAAGCAGTGGAGGACTGTAAGAAGATCTTCACCGAGCTGATCAGTCTCATGGAGAAAAGAAGCTGTGATGTGAAGCAGCAGGTCAGATCCCAGCAGAAAAGTGAAGTGAGTCGAGTCAAAGAGCTTCAGGAGAAGCTGGAGCAGGAGATCACTGAGCTGAAGAGGAGAGACGCTGAGCTGAAGCTGCTGTCACACACAGAGGATCACAATCAGTTTCTACTTGACTACCCCTCACTGTCACCACTCAGTGAATCTACACACTCATCCAGCATCAATATCCGTCCTCTGAGCTACTTTGAGGACGTGACGGCGGCTGTGTCAGAAGTCAGAGATAAACTACAGGATGTTCTGAGAGAGAAATGGACAAACGTCTCATGGACAGTGTCTAATGTGGATGTTTTACTGTCACAACCAGAGCCCAAGACCAGAGCTGGATTCTTAAAATATTCAAAAGAAATCACACTGGATCCAAACACAGCACACACAGAGCTGTTATTATCTGAGGGGAACAGAAAAGTAACAATTGCAGAGCAGTCTTATCCTACTCACCCAGACAGATTCACTGATTATTGGCAGGTCCTGAGTAGAGAGAGTCTGACTGGACGTTGTTACTGGGAGGTGGAATGGAGTGGGGAAGAGATTTATGTAGCAGTTGCATACAAGAGTATCAGGAGAGAAGGGAGCATGGAGGAATGTGAGTTTGGAAAAAATGACAAATCTTGGGCGTTATTTTCTTACAGAGATTACAGTTATAGATTTTGGTACAACAATGTTGAAAGTCCCGTCTCAGGTCCTGAATCCTCCAGAATAGGAGTGTACCTGGATCACCGTGCAGGTATTCTGTCCTTCTACAGCGTCTCTGAAACCATGACTCTCCTCCACAGAGTCCAGACCACATTCACTGAGCCTCTCTATGCTGGACTTCATAATGTATTCCATTATTCTTATACTGCTGAATTCTGTAAACTGGAATAGACAGAAGTCATTTAAGGGTTAAATTCTGTGTTTTAACTCTTAAACTCATTCTGTCTCCATGTTTGTTGCTGAGAGCTGATTGTTGCGTCATTTCTCCACTGCTCAGAGATCAGCTGTCAATCAAACATTATGGTTGTACTTTGACATCTTCACGAGTTGTTCTGTAAATATGTGAGTGTCTTCAGGTGGCATTCCTTCCTGTGTCCGTTTCACTGCTCATGATGATGTTTGTTCACCTGAACTGATATTTCTCTGCATGAATATGTAAACTTGTCTGTGCTCTAAAAGATATGTTGTTTTTTCTGCCTTGTAAATTTGTAATGTAATTATATATATATAATTACATTGACATTTATTTGTTTGGCAGACCTCTGAGCTTTATAAAACTATAATTATCATGATCATAATCAATCAGGAGATCCTTCATTGTTCTCGTTCACATGGCTGAGATTCTGCTTAAACAAACTGATTGTGTTGATGAAGTGAATCTGAACATGAGATCATTGAACGAGAGTCATTTAACAGACTTTACTGATGGGATGTGTGAACAAACTGAAGGTTTCCATGATGAATAAACTAACATGAACAAAGTATTTTCCTCCTTGTCTTCATTTCAGGGTATCATACAAAGCTGATGGAGAAAATGTGAAACCTAATATGAGAGAATAACTGAGACAGTTTTCCTCCTGAAACACCACAAAGTCCAGTGTTCATGTTTAGAGTCAGTCAGTCTCTGTCCTTTCAAATAAATCACAGAGAAATGAGAAGAGTATTCTATCAATTGTTGCTTTTTTCTCTTTATTTTCTTTGTGCACTTAGTCAATAAACAGGATTTATTACACCGACTTAAAACATGTTAAAATAGTCAAAATTAATTTGGTCAAGTTTGGGTGTGAGGAGGTTTTGTTGAGTCATGACACACATGAGACAACAGATATTGTGTAGATGATTCTCTGCATTTGATTACAAATATTTCAATGGTGTTTAATCAGAATTTAAGACATCAGAGAAAATTTAACCTACAGCCTCAAATCTCACATTCCCAAATGCTATTTACAACCTGAGAGCTGATGTTAGAATAATATTTGTAAAGTGGAAACTCCTCTCTACCATCTTTCCCATGTGACCTAAATGCAGCATCAGTGTTACAGGGTGTGACTCCTGTGAACAAACTGACATAGTGTGATATTACATTGATTTAAATATCTCTTTACTGATGTTGTTTGAAGCTGCCAAAGGCTCAGTGAAGTTTTGACATGTCTTCCTGCAGTGAACATCACAGCAGGTTAATAACAAGAGAAATGCGAAACCTGATGCACAACACAAGAGGGCGCCCTCATCCTGCTAACCAGGGATGTAGTGGAGGTTAAAGCTCCTCTACTCAGTCTGACAGCAGGTTTTAAATCATGTTTTTAAGCCCATCAGAAACTTTATAATGTCTCATACATCGTGGTCAGGGTGTTGGACTTCTCTTAGTCAATGTGAATTCTCCTTTTTTAGTACAACAAACAGAAATGAGTGATTTTCCTGGTGGTAGTTTGGCTTGTGTCCCTCACTAACTGAGGCGTTTACTGTATGTCCTCCATTTCACTTTTTAAAAACCTCACCTGTGTTTTTAATGTTTTAACACTGTTCTAGTAGATTTTCTACTAACTTGACTTGTTTCTTCTGCCAGCTGCTGAAGTTCAGGTTGACCACAGTGTGTTTGGGTTGTGTGTCAGAAGGTTATTCTCATATCGATGCTTTTTTTTTTGTGAAGAATTGTGTCGATAGCACTGATCAATAAATATCAGTAGTGGAGGTTAAAGCACCTCAACTCAGTTTGTCTCCAGTTTCAGTTAAGAGCATATTTTTAGTCTGATAAAAACCTTTATAGTAAAAGGGCATTGTGTCATACATCATGGTAAATGGTGTCAATCCGACATTAGTTCTTTAGTTATAGTTATTTAGTGAGGAACCATACTGTCACTGATTTAATGCACCACCCTGCCAGCACGCTCTGTGACCCAAATCAAACACACCCTAGATGTTGCAGACCAACAAGGTGCATGCTGGAACTGGCCAACCTGCCAACCTGCTAACATGCTCATGGTGGATCCTCCAGCAGTGACTTGTGTGTTCACTGAAGAACTTTTACCGTCAGTGAGGTGTGTGTGTGTGTGTGTGTGTGTGTGAGGCCTTTCTGCTGTTTGTGACAATAATCCCTGATGTGACTGCAGAGCCTCATTCAACTCAACATGTCTGAAAACTTTGAGGAGCAGCAGAGTTGAATCTGGAGCAGATCATGGAGGACTTCATGGTGCACGAGACTCCCAGAATGACGTCCAGACAGGTGAGTACAACAACCTCACTGATGGATGTAACTCACTGTACAGAGAGGGATGTCAACAAACACTGTGTTGTATAGAAACAGAGCATTGTGTCTCTGTGTGTGTGCTACATGGTGTATAAAACTGTGCAGCTTTCCTTTACTTTAACATATGTGTATGCAGCTGCTGTAGAGTTATATATAGTTTATACGACTCCATGTTGTCTGCTGGGTGATGTTTTATTCTGCTGTTGATTCTATAAGAAGTGGCAGGTTATTTTATTTATGTGGCTTAATAATGCTTGTTGCACCCGTCGTGGTGTCCATAGACTTCTTAGTTATTGTTCTTCTGTTTTGTTTAATTTTCTGAATTTTGTCTTTTTTCTGATTCATTCTGAAGAGGCTGCTCTGAGGAAGGTTATTGTATAGATATAATTGATGCTACAAAGTGTGCGTCAATAGAAATAGAGTTCAATTGATGGTTTGGACATCAGGGCTCTGTAGTGTGATGTTGTTTCATTAGTGAGTACATTGACTTTAATTGCAATTTATTTTGTAGCGTTAAGGTGTAACAGTAGTATTGAGAACTTTGTCAGGTCTTTGGACAGATTATGTCACCGTGATAGCGTCACCGTGCAACATGCAGTCAGAAATTGAAGTATTTTGTTACAAATGCTTCAAAGTGGATCATTAAATAGTCAAGGAAATTATTATACAGCAATCCGTGTATTTTATGACAGTTTAGTTTGATAACTCTACTAAGCTACTGTCAGACCGCTGTTTTAATCAGTAAAAGAAAATTGAACTGAATTTGAGGATGAGTCAGAGAAATATGGAGCCATCACCAAGAAGTATTTTAAAACTAAATCCTGAAATGTTTTCAAATGTGGAGCAGGTTTTAAACGAGGCTTCGTTGTAAATGAGGAAACAGAGGCTATGTTCCAAATCGCATACTTTTTACTTTTAGTACATACTGCCGCTGTCCTTACAAAGTACTCACTGTTGCATGTAGTATTGGGACATACTACTTTGCTTTGACCTTTGACCCTCTTGCTCATATATCTGCTGCACAGACGATTGTGGGTCAGAACAGTCAGAAAAGCAGGTTTACTTGCATTCTGCATAATGCGACCAGATGTAGTAGGACATCCTGGTATGTTTTGGCATACTGCATTTGACATACTATGTATTGGGACATACTAAATCTTTTTCTGTCATACTACATAGTATGGTAGTATGGGTAATGGAGCGCACAGAGTTAAAATTCACAAGCTCCTCGTCCTGGAATGAATCATTGCTTGATGACTCCTCCCTCCTCTTCCTTCTCTCAAACACAGGCAGCTACACTCGGTCCTCTTATTTCCTTGTTCCCTCCCCTTCAGATCTACAGTTTGAAGGAGGGTGTAACCAACATGTGGCGAAGTGCAAGAGCTGACAGGCCCTATTCACTGCACAAACACATGCTGTTTAGATCAGAGCTCAAACTTGATTCATGTCTCAGGAAGTGAAACTCAGATGGGTGTGTTCTCTGAGAGGTGAAATGGCGCAGAAAGGAGTTCAGCTAGAGCGGGAGTCATTCTCTTGTTCCATCTGTCTGGATCTACTGAAGGATCCAGTGACTACTTCCTGTGGACACAGCTACTGCATGAACTGTATTAAAACCCACTGGGATGGAGAGGATGAGAAGAAGATCTACAGCTGCCCGCAGTGTAGGCAGACTTTCAAACGGAGGCCTGTCCTGATGAAAAGCACCATGTTAGCAGATTTAGTGGAGGAACTGAAGAAGACTGGACTCCAAGCTGCTCCTGCTGATCACTGCTATGCTGGACCTGAAGATGTGGCCTGTGATGTCTGCACTGGGAGGAAACTGAAGGCCTTCAAGTCCTGTCTGGTGTGTCTGGCCTCTTACTGTGAGAAACACCTCCAGCCTCATTATGACTCAGCTCCGTTCAAGAAACACAAGCTGATGGAGCCCTCCAAGAAGATCCAGGAGAAAGCAGAAAGGACAGAGAGGCAGAGAGAGCTGGAGGTGAGTCGACTCAACATCCAGCAGAGGATCCAGGACAGAGAGAAAGATGTGAAGCTGCTCCAACAGGAGGTGGAGGCCGTCAGTCGCTCTGCTGATAAAGCAGTGAAGGACAGTGAGAAGATCTTCACCGAGCTGATCCGTCTCATGGAGAAAAGAAGCTGTGATGTGAAGCAGCAGGTCAGATCCCAGCAGAAAAGTGAAGTGAGTCGAGTCAAAGAGCTTCAGGAGAAGCTGGAGCAGGAGATCACTGAGCTGAAGAGGAGAGACGCTGAGCTGAAGCTGCTGTCACACACAGAGGATCACAACCAGTTTCTACCCACCTACCCCTCACTGTCACCACTCTGTGAGTCTACATCCAGCATCAATATCCGTCCTCTGAGCTACTTCAAGGATGTGACGGCGGCTGTGTCAGAAGTCAGAGATAAACTACAGGACGTTCTGAGAGAGAAATGGACAAACATCTCACAGAAAGTGACTGAAGTGGATGTTTTATTGCCACAACCAGAGCCCAAGACCAGAGCTGGATTCTTAAAATTTTCACGGGAAATCACACTGGATCCAAACACAGCAAACACACTGCTGTTATTATCTGAGGGGAACAGAAAAGCAACATTAACGATGCAAGATCAGTCTTATTCTAGTCACCCAGACAGATTCACTGAATGTCATCAGGTCCTGAGTAGAGAGAGTCTGACTGGACGTTGTTACTGGGAGGTGGAGAGGAGAGGGAAAGGAGTTTATGTGGTGGTCGCCTACAAAAGTATCAGGAAAACAGGGAGGTCGGATGAATGTGGGTTTGGACAAAATGACAAATCTTGGGCGTTAAGATGTGACAACAACAGTTATAATTTTTTGTATAACAACATCAAAACTCCCGTCTCAGGTCCTCAGTCCTCCAGAGTAGGAGTGTACCTGGATCACAGTGCAGGTATTCTGTCCTTCTACAGTGTCTCTGGAACCATGACTCTCCTCCACAGAGTCCAGACCACATTCACTGAGCCTCTCTATGCTGGACTTTGGCTTTATTACTATTGTGGAGACACTGCTGAGTTCTGTAAACTTAACTCGACAGAAGTCTTTTAAGGCTTAAATTCTGTGTTTTAACTCTTGAACTCATTTTGTCTCAATGTCTGTCAATCAAACATTATGGTGGTAGTTTGACATCTTCACATGAGTTGTTCTGTAAATGTGCAAGTGTCTTCAGGTGGCGCTCCTTCCTGTGTCTGTTTCACTGCTCATGATGATCTTTGTTCACCTGAATTGATATTTCTCTGCATGAAAATGTAAACTTCTTTGGCTTTAAAATATAATTTAGAAATAAAAACTATAATTATATTGATATTTCTTTGCTTGGCAGACCTTTGAGCTTCATGAAACTGTAATTAGCATGGTCATAATCATTAATGGATCCTTCATTATTCTCATTCACATCGCTGAGATTCTGCTCAAACAAACTGATTG
>CAKAOH010039558.1:0-15761 GCA_916701665.1 Sebastiscus tertius
TCACATAACTGGGTCACATTATTGAGAGAGACAACTGACATAGAATATTTTCTTCCAAGATGAAACCCAGGTTTGAAAACTTTAAGCCACTGTTGACACTTTGTTTGGAAACTGTATGTTTATTCCTATGAATTGATTGGTTGGTTGTAATTCATTGGATTTGTAAATTATTAACAATTCTGCACCAACACACAGCTTGGCACAACAATTTCACATCCTAAATGCTTCAAAAGGTCCCTAATAATAACTTTTTGGCCTGGTTTTCAGAATAAAAAAGTAAAAAGACCAAATAAAGCCTTTGTAATTTTCTCATCTTTTATTCAACATGGAAAAGCTTTATAATTTCAGATTTCTTTATTACACAAATGCTTTATTCAGTCATTCAATGTCCAACGATTGAATGTATCAGGATATTTATCAAGATGATACATCAGTATGAATAATGCACATGGCAAATGCTGCTTTGTTTCTCCAAAAAAAATAGAAAAGTTGTCTTTTTAATTAACATTTTTATTGAGACGTAAATCATGCATCCAGTTCTATAAAAACAGTCTAGTGTTTGCAATAAAACGCTTTACTCTGAGCTGCCAAAGGACATGTGTCTTTGCCTGTATGATTCGGTTAAGGATAATATTACCCAAGCACATTGTATTTGTTCATGTTTCGTTGCTCATTATGTTATTTGGTGCATATTCTTCAATTTAAGACTGATTTCGTACACAGAGAAAGGACTGTGGATTTTGTTTCCTATCTTTTGCAGTGTAGTTGTACTACAAAAGGATCACATTATGGCCTGCATGTAGAGGAGTGATTACAGTGACCCAGAACTCTTTCAACCCACATATGGTTTGTGAGTATTGTATCAAGATAGACTTGTGAAAGTCATTGAAGTCTGCTTTTACTTACACTACCCCTTACCTTCACATTCTTCTGATTTATTCCACTTAGTATTGAGACACGTTGCATTGCCTTCAACATCAGGTCTGATGCATTGATACTTTATGACATCCCCATCCTTATATCTTTCTTGGGCCGCGGTGAAGGTCATTGTCACATCTTCGAGCTTGTCACAGTATGCTGAAAATACAATACATATATTGTTATCCAACCTTGTGTCCTAGAGATTAAGTAACATAGTACTAATTTGTTTATTTTTTTAAATTGTGATGTCAAACATTATCGTAATGTTGTTTTTTCGAGTGAATGAAGCACTACTTGTACAACACAGGAGTTGTAGGGAGGTGGTTGAGGTGGATGGAGGGCGTAAAAAGCACTGGATTTTGACACCGGGGTTTGTATTAAACAAAGACTTCTTCTGACGTTAACAAAGAGCTGCAAGTGCCTTAACATGACCATTAAAAGTTATCTTGATGTCTTGATGGCTGCTTCATGAGCAGCACACTTCATGTCTGTCGCAGTAGAATCTGTTCAACAATACACGTCTTTAATCTGATTACACTGGGTAATCAATCTCATAATGCATTTTTTTTTGCTGTTAGGAGATATTTACTTTTTTTTGTACTTTTCTGTTCTTACCTGAACAGCTCTGAATCCCAGTCCAGCCACTTTGCCCACAGGTAATAGTGAAAACTCTTTCATCGTTGTTCCTGCATGCATATTGGGCGTTCTCATCGTACATGTAAGTTTCCTTTTCATTGCCGAGAATTTGTGCATTGTCGATGTGCAGTTTTTTACACAGTCTCCCTGAAACAAATGAAACAAAATGATGAAGTACTTCACACACCCTCCAGGTGTTCTGGTTAAATTGGAATATTTTAAAACAAATAATTTCACATAAGAAGGCTTGTCCCCAAGGAAGCAAGGTACCTCCCCTCGTCTCGAATGAGGACATTATAGAACATTTAACAAAACTCTCACAATATAAACATGTATAAGCTTCAAGAATGAAAAAAGGTAAGCTATTTTTGCAAGACAGAAATAGATGGAAATGAGGAATGGGCTGTTGTCCCCACTACTCTTATCAAGTCATCAAGGTTAAAGAGTGCTAACTACTTGGGCATTTAAAACAGATTAATATGAGTTTTAAATTAAATTAAAAATCTGTTTAACGTTCTGCAATAGTGGAATGATA
This sequence comes from Sebastiscus tertius, assembly GCA_916701665.1. NCBI lineage: Eukaryota > Metazoa > Chordata > Actinopteri > Perciformes > Sebastidae > Sebastiscus > Sebastiscus tertius. The sequence continues at coordinate 2,093 of CAKAOH010039558.1, forward strand.
AAATAAGACACATCCTCAAGAAAACTGGTTAGAAAAAGAACATGTGACTGATGCTTACAAACCACTAACCTCCACATTTTATACTTCGTTGCCCCATAATCAAAGATTATTTGTGGCTTTTACTCATAGTGATTCATTTCTAATCTGTTAAACAACAATTTCATAGTGGTGTAAGCATGGAAAATAACAAAAAGGATGAAAAAACAATTGTCCTTTTAACTATATTGTGTATTGTATTTCCTTACTTGTACATCGTGGAGACCCAATCCAACCTGTTTCCCCACAGGTTAGAGTAAAACGGCCCTCATAACCAGGGTTGCAGACGTACTCGACCCTGTCATTATAACTGTATTCCTGTTGATCAGTTCCATCAATGTCTGCATTCTGGTAATATTGAGTCCTGCATGTTATCTCTGGAAAAAAAAAATCCAAACAAATTAAAAGCAGTTCAATACACCACAAACCACATAATTTTTTCATATCAGAGTTGGCACATCAACAAGTAAAATAATCAGATATTTCACCTCAAGTGGCAAAAATGTTAAAATTTCAAATTTGATGTATGTTATGTAAATATAAGACAAGCCAAGACAGTTGAGAAGCTTGATAAATATGGCACCTGATGTTGCTTCTTTTTTAATGTCATCAACGGTTATTTCTGTATTTATGTCGTGCGGGTGATGGGTGTATATGGAGGGTGAATGTGGCGTGGAGTATCAGGCAATGCTATACGCATTATTTGCAGATATAATTTTTGTTTGTTTTTCGGTCTACAGATGGAACTACTTGGGCATTTAAAACAGATTAATATGAGTTTTAAATTAAATTAAAAATCTGTTTAACATTCTGCAATAGTGGAATGATAAAATAAGACACATCCTCAAGAAAACTGGTTAGAAAAAGAACATGTGACTGATGCTTACAAACCACTAACCTCCACATTTTATACTTCGTTGCCCCATAATCAAAGATTATTTGTGTCTTTTACTCATAGTGATTCATTTCTAATCTGTTAAACAACAATTTCATAGTGGTGTAAGCATGGAAAATAACAAAAAGGATGAAAAAACAATTGTCCTTTTAACTATATTGTGTATTGTATTTCCTTACTTGTACATCGTGGAGACCCAGTCCAACCTGTTTCCCGACAGATTAGAGTAAAACGGCCCACATAACCAGGGTTGCAGACGTACTTGACCCTGGCATTGTACCTGTATTCCTGTTGATCAATTCCATCAATGTCTGCATTCTGGTAATATTGAGTCCTGCATGTTATCGCTGGAAAACCCCCCCAAAACAAATTAAATGCAGTTCAATACACCACAAACCACATTATTTTTTCATATCAGAGTTGGCACATCAACAAGTAAAATAATCAGATATTTCACCTCAAGTGGCAAAAATGTTAAAATTTCAAATCTGATGTATGTTATGTAAATATAAGATAAGCCAAGACAGTTGAGAAGCTTGATAAATATGGCACCTGATGTTGCTTCTTTTTTAATGTCATCAACGGTTATTTCTGTATTTATGTCGTGCGTGTGATGGGTGTATATGGAGGGTGAACGTGGAGTACCAGGCAATGTTATACGCATTATTTTGCAGATAGTTTTTGTTTGTTTTTCGGTCTACAGGGCAGCATTACTTGATTTTCTCTGAAAAAAGGCCAATATTGCAATGAGCACCATAAACTGGGACCAGGGCAGATTAATAGTATGATTAAGTGACTTTTTGTTACTAATTTAATTCCAGAGTATAGAGGCTCTTGGGCTTTTGGTGGAAAACAGCCATTCCAGTAAAACAATACGGATCCTAACTGGACCAAAAGCTCCTTCTTCGCTTTACCAAATATAGATGCAAAATTAACAGTAATCACTTAAATAGAAGGTTAACTTTACAATACCTTGACAAAGTGGATCTGGTTTCCATCCATCTCTGGAGCATGTGGCCCTGGTGGCACCACCTGTCTTCTTGTAGCCTGTATTACACCTATATGTTTTAGTCTCACCCAATGTTATTCGTTGCCCCCATCGGACATCCCAGTAAGACACAGAATGAGGTCTGTTATCGCTGCACCTAACCTCTAGAATAAGAGAAAGACTTGTGTATAAGTATGATAAGATTGATAATCATTATCATCACAGGTTAATGAACCATACAAACACAGTAAAGCCCATGTAGTTTTATACCTGAGCATACTGGTTCGATAGTCCACTGTCCGTCCGCTTTGCATGTAGTTACTGCTGTGGTGTCCTGTGGGTTAACGATATAGTGCTTCTCTCCACAAAAGACTCTCACTGTGTCACCAGGTGAAAACAAACTGCTGGAAGTACGTTCATACCTGGTTCCTTCCATTGGCGGCTGTTTCAGTTTACATGTTATATCTGCATTTGTTGGGAAATTAAGCACATTCTCTGTCAGCACCAATTTTCACTAGTCAGTGTGATATAACTAATAAATTGCATTAATCAGTATATACTTACATTCACACAGAGGTGTGGGGCTCCACTCTGCTCTTTGTCCTCGTTTTGTGCATTTTGAAAGTCTGGCTTCAACGGGCTTATATCCAGAATTACATCTAAAGTGCAGGACATCTTGTTCGTGGTACTCTTGGATATCTCCAGGCACATCACCATTTTCAATAATGGGTACTGTACATTTGATTACTGTTGAAAAAAAAAGCACACAAGCATGAATAAAACCTTTTACATATTCAAGGTAAATGAACTGTAACCACTGATTGACCTGATTTGAGAGTAAATTTACGTGCCTATTTTAAACATTCAGAGGTAATAACTATGAATTACAACCTCACGATGACCTCACCTTCGGACAGACAACTCATCTACTCTCTCTGACTCACCGGATGTAGACTTTGGGTATAAACCTGCCATTGGCTGCCTATTTAAGCCGGCATTCCCCTCCTCTATTTTGCATGGACACCGTCGCTGCATCCTGGGTTTAGCGCCGCCCAAGACGATTGTGATTGGTTTAAAGTGCTGACACAGTGCTGTGAAGATACGTCTCGCTCTGCGAGACTACATCTACTCTAACTCTCGATAAGACAGCGAATAAGTCTATATCCCAAGATGTCAAACTATGTTTAATCTCCAAATCTGCCTCATCAGGTCTATTATCACTTTAGTTTGAGCTGCTGATCATTATTTTTCCTGTTTTCACTTCATAACTGTATTTTGAATTTAGTTTTCACCCAAATTTGAAAACCAAAAACATCATAACACCCGAGGCAAACTGAGTATTTTGGGTTGGAGGTCTCACATTTTAGCCTGATATCGCCCAGCCTGTTCTCATTCCCAGGGCATCAAATAACGAGGCTTTGTCATGGCCATTGGTGTTCGATACCGCCACACGAAGCGAAAAGAGCGAAAAGATACACACTGAGCGGGTGGGAGGCGAGGTGCAGGGGTCCAATAAACACAAGGCTTTCATCTAGGAGACCACTGCTGGCATCACGTTACAATCAGCAGTTTGTGTTTGTTGGTAGCCTAAATTAATTCTGTTGCTTGTTATTATGCTACATGGTGGTCATTACATGGTTAGTGGTTGTGTTTGGTGTTAGCAATTAGTTACTGGTTGATTAATAGTTGGTGCTATCGTGTTTTATACATGTATGTATGCGTTTCTGTCTTCCCCTTTCCCTCTATTTTTTCTAAAAAGGAAGACTTCATTGTGCTTCCTGTTTCCATTCTAGACAGTCTGCTTTACCGTCACACTTTGGACGTTGGCCACTCCACTCTCCATTTTCATCACAGTACATCTCTGGCGACCCAATCAGGATTTCAGTGTTGGACTTGCAGCTGAATCGAACTACATTGCCATAGGTTGCTTCCTCTGGGTCCCCAATCACCTGGATATTTTTGTCCACAACAATCACTGGGCACTGTTGGGCTGGATGTGAAAAAAAAAATAAAATAAATAAATCACACGACCAAAAAAAACTTTCAAATGCAATCGACCCATAACCAGGTAAGCAATAATGTTTTTTTTCAATGTTTCCAAGGGATGACACGGAAATAACCATAGAGTGACATTTTCCTTATGTGTCAGATACCGGATGAATAAGATCCTTTATCCTCTTACCTTCACAGACAGGAACCACACCATCCCATCCTTCAGCCATGCAACGCCGGTAGTTTATGCGACTGACCATTTGATAACTGAAACAAATATTATGTAGAACATGGACAATGGAAATTCCTTATTAAGAGCCAAATATAAGTTGCACTCCTTGTTGTGCAGGGTATAGCCTACTACAGGGATACAGTAAAATATGTACAAAGAACAAAGATTAAATTAAAAACAACAGTATATATTTGTGTTTATAAATATGTTCATACCCTTTTTGGCAGGTATATACAACTTGTGACCCAAAGACAAAATCGTCTCCCTTTTCCAGTTGAAAATCGGCAAACTGGGCATCTCCCGGATGACCACATGATCTTGCTTAAAACATAATAATGAGAGAGAATGTGGGTAAGTATGTTGTTAAGGCCCAAATTGCAGTGATGAGGCAATACTATATAGGAATAGAATAAAATAAATCCAACAATAATACTACAATAAGGTTGAGCCTGCTTTGGCATTGTCCACTCATTCAAACCAAAACTCTACGTCCATTTACAGAATATAATACTGATACAGCATTACATGAAAAACACAAGTACATATAGTATAGTAGCCTATGCATTCCTAACAGAAGAATATTTATTTCTAAACAATAAAAGATTGTATCTCACGTTGACATGGGGTGCCTCTAGACTGCCATTTTCCCTCAATGCAGAGCAGTTTGAAAAAGCCACTGTAGCCAACATTGCAGCTCACTCTCAGTTGTTTTCCACCAGGGTAGCTGGCCTCCAGATCAGTTGTGTCAAAATTTGAATCAAACAGGTTGCTATTTAGAAACTGTTGAAGTGTACAGTCTGTGGGACAGCAACAAAACAGAAGTAAGTTGCTTGCTTACCCCCAACAGCAAAACATCAAACAATAAATTAAATAGATAAAAAGGACCGTACAAATCTTACCTTGACTTTTCACCAAGGTCAGCATATGCATCCACAAAAATAGGACACCGCTTTGGGTTATTAAGTGCATTTTATCTTCATTACCCTGAACCGCCAAACAGAAGTAGAAGCTGGAGACTGGAACACTATTATACACGGAGAGAGCTATGGATTTCACTGGCAAAAAGAGATTGCTCAATGAATTACGCAAGTCTGTTCCAGCCTCCAAATACAATCTCAGGCTCACAGGGGACAGAAAAAAAGTAAAGGAAGTGACCACATACACAAAAAACTTCATATGACACACTGGATCCTCAACAAAACCATGAAAACACCAGGATGTGTGATTTGACTGAGATTTATACTGTAGAATAAGCTCAATGCATCATGGAAAGCAAAAATAACAACCTCACAGATTGTAGTCTACTTTTTGTGAAAGTTTTTTTAGATTTTCTTTTTTTTACAATACAATTTCTTTCCCCTGTGCGGTCAGGCTTTGCCGTGTTTATCATTCAGTGACAAAAAAAAAAAAAAAGTGTTTGTTTGTTTTTTCTCCTTCCCGGTATTCATTTGCAACAATCAATAGAACAAACAAATGCGTTGGATTTCAAGAAGTCGGCACGGACTATTCTCATCTAGAGTAAATATGAAATAACAAAATAAGCAAAGCAGATATTCAGTTCAAAACTGGATCAAAAGTATGATTATTTAAAAAACTAACCAGATGTTTGTTTGATGTGCATAGATTTCACAGTTAAGTCTACCCTTAGACACAGTTTATACAAATGTTTGTTTTTTGATGGCCTTGTAAAAAAGGTGGATAAAGCTGCCAAACGCCCGGGGAACAAATAATTCGGTTCCTGACCTTAGTTTGGAAACTATGTAGCTGTTGAGTAATGTGGGATTTGCCTTCATTTCTCAATGTGTTACTCATTAGACATGTTCTGAAAAAAAGTTAAGTGTGTGTCTGTGCCAATGAAAAAACACTTATATTGCACAAACCCATGCCTGAGAATGTTTGTCACCAATTTGTGATAATAAGCTATTATGATATTCAATATTCAAAGGCAGAAATAGGTTTTCAGCTGACAGTTATTCCCGTGTTCTACATTTTACCACCAGAAATCAAGGTAAAAATCTGCTTCATGAGTAAATGATTTGCGTTTCCCGTATGTCCAAGTATTACATTACACTGTTTCTGAGCCGTTTCTGCTGACTGTTTGAGGATTGCGAAAGCTGTGTGCTTTGTAAACTACCCTCCTCCTCCATTGCTGGGAAAGCAGAGAGAGAGAGAGAGAAAGAGAGAGATGTGGAGAAATGTTTGACTGATGTGGGTTTTGGAGGGCTGGTAGTTTATGCAAAAGTTGCAGATACTTGATATTTTGTGTGCAGACATTTGCTATCTTTATATGTGAAGAATATCATGACAAAATATTATGAATTGTCCCAACAAGTTTTTTAGTTTTAGTGTCCCATGATGGCATATAATCTGTTTTCAATTTCATTTAAATATGTTTTCGTTATGCATGTTTTCCTTTATTAGATGGTATACAGTATAGAGCTGATAGAGGGCAGAGACATGGAAGAAGCAATGCAACAAAGATGTCTTCTTGCACCAGTGATGTGGCAATTCAGCGTCTTAAACCTGTAGGCCTCAAGGATGCCCCTAAATCACATTTTTACGAGGGTCAGTGTGAGACAGTGTGTACAGTTTATTTGTCGGCGAATAAATGCTATGAGGCTACAACTCCTTCGTGCTCCGCTCCGCCGTATCTGTAACTCCGGCTCAGACTCTCTTAAGGTGGACCAGCTTTTCTCCTTAAACTGACAAGCCGCTCCTCTGAGTTTTGCTCAGCTTTTTAATTAATTATTAATATTTCTTTTATCCGATAGCGTTGATCGGTTCAAATTCTTAATGCCGTTTAATGGTTAAACAGTTAATTATTAACATCCCTACTGGGGATGAATTCTCTGAGGTCTTACCTATCTATAGAGACCAAGATCATGCATATAGACCTGGTAGTTGTGGAGCTATTCCTGATTTGTTTTGGGTACGTCTGTCTAGGCCAGGGGTCAGCAACCTTTACTATCAAAATAGCCATTTTAGGCAAAAAAAAATAATAAATAATTGTCTAGAGCCGCAAAACATTTGAGCATTGTGATGAAGGTAACACAGTTTATAGTGTAAGTATACAGTATATAGATAGATAGATAGACTTTATTGTCATTGTCATTGAAAACAATGAAAAACAGTTTAGCAGCTCTTTGCAGTGAAAAACAAACATTAAAAACATTCAGTCACAAAGTAAAACAATAAATAAGTGGATCATCATAAAGTGCAGGTGCCACGATTATGGTTCAGCAGCTAGTGTCCTCAGCCTTTGAGGGGGTGGGGTTTTACACACTTGACAGCCTGTGGGTAAAAGCTGTTTCGTAGTCTGTTTATGTGTGTTTTAATTGTCCTGTATCTCCTTCCGGACATGTCCAGGGTGGGTGGGGTCTTTGGAGATACAGCTGGCTTTCTTACAGAGCCGGCCAGCGTATAGGTCACTGAGGGGGGGTAATGTGGTCCCAATCACTTTTTCTGCCATCCTCACCACCCGCTGCAGGTCCCTCCTGTCCTCCACTGTGCAGCTAGCAAACCACACAGTGCAGCAGTAGGTCATATAAGTCTAATGCAGTGAGGGCCAAAATTGTAAATGTACTATGGAGTATTAGGGTCACTTTGAGGGAAAAAAAATCTGAGATTTCCAGAATAAAGTCATAATATTATGAGAAAAAAGCCGTAGCATTACGAGAAAAAAGTCATAACTTTATGAGAAAAAAGTTGTAATATTACGAGAATAAAGTCATAACTTTACGAGAAAAAAAAATTACATGTAAAATTACTATTTTATAATATTATGACTTTATTCTCGTAATATGACTTTATTCTTGAAATCTCAGATTTATTTATTTTCCTCAATGTGGCCCTAATACTCCGTTGTATCGTCGTACCGTCCTACCGTCGTGCCATCGTACCGTCGTGCCGCCGTACCGTCGTACCATAGACCTACAACAATGATAAATAAAAATTAAAATGTAAACAAAAAACAGTTATTCATTTCCATTTTTAAAAATCCACAGGGAGCCACCGGAGGGGGGATTAAAAAGCTGCATGTGGCTCCGCAGCCTCAGGTTGCTGACCCCTGGTCTAGGCAAACCACACCTTCCAGCTAGGGCTTAAGAAGTTAAAGCAAATGTCCATTGAATCGGGTTTATGAAGTCAATGAGTGGGGCAGATATACAGAGCGAAGGTTAAAACAGATGTCGCTGAATATTCTGATATGCAGTTACAGACAAGCAGAACGCAACCAACTTAAACTATGATGTGTTTAGTTCTTCTGCTAGAAACAGTCCATCTGCTGAGTGTTTTATTTAAATACAGTTATAGAAACTATTTGGTAAAGAAAGACATCAGGAGAACACTTGGTTGAAACCATACTACGTTCATACTTTATATAGTACATACCAATTGTCATAATATACAGATTTAACATACAAAAATCTACATACGTTACCTCTAGCTATACTAACAGGAAGTAATATAAGACATGCAACGTTGGACGTCAACCAAGCAGCGACAATCAAAACAGTCACATAACATATTGATAACTTAAGAAGTACATTGTTTCACCTTTATAGTAAGCCAATACAAGTTAAAAATCAATTAATTAATTGATTGATTCATTATTATGTTTTATGGGTGAGTCTTGTTCAGACTGCAGCTGAGAGTCAACTGTGGGAAACGAGGCACATTTAAATCCCACTGGACCACCCACACTCTGTTCCATTCCCATAGGGGCTAACCATGCTAGATGTATGGATGCACTTACTGTACTGTAGGCGTTATAGTGATTGGGCATTGGCTAGAAATATCCACCTATATGGATTAATAAAGGGTCACAGAGGGCATGTGTGTCCCATATACAGACCACAAAATGGGTAAAAACAATACATATGTATATAACTGTGTGAAGAAAATGAAGATTAATAGGTAAAATCTCAAAAATGTCACCTTTTAATAACAAAGGTCATCCAAGCTATTATTTTCAAATATGTGGCCTTCATAAACAATATTTTTTTATGTGGTTGTGTTTGATTCCTTCCTATGTTTCTCCACTAGAGGACAGAAGCGATCCACAAGGGCGAAAGAGCATCAAAATGAGGGGGGGAAATGTGGAGAAAAAAAAAAAACCATAATAAAATAAATAAAATACAAGAATCAATTGGAATATTTTAAATTACAGATTTTCTATTATTAACGCATGGTTGGGCAGGAACAAAAATGGACACCAGCTGGTTTTATTACTTCCAGTAACCCTGTTATTGACCTGAACTTTCCTGCTCAGCTGGTTGGTTTTGGTTGCATGTTAAGAAACAAATATTCAAAAAAAGGACATAAAGGAAAAGCAATGCTTGCTGTCTGACCTTTACACTGTTTATGTATTTGAGAGAGCACATTTTATATGCTCTGTTTCAGCAACTCTGTGCTTCACACTCATTTAGTTGCACAAAGTCCACACAGAGGTGATAGATGGAGTACTAAAGAGCTGGATTGTGACTATTTGGTCCATTTCTGGCCATTTTCTAACCACATATGGACTTCTACACAGTGACTACAGCAAAACACAAGATTGAAAAAAAGGCCTCCTACTGTTCAATTTGCATTTTCCAATTTGAAAACTAACAGAATCATGATAAGGAAGAGGAAAACATGATACTGTTCTTTTTATTTTAAAATTATTATAAGCAATGGTTTATTTTTCTACAATTATAGGCCATGCAACATTCTCTTGAGCAAGGGAGGACACATTTGATCTAATTTTGGCAAACTTCATAATTTAATATATGTAAAATATACATGATGTTAAAATGTTAAGGATATAAATAATGTATCTGACTGACATAATTAACCTAAAATGTGCCCATAAATAATTCTGCTACTTTTTATATTTGCGGGAATTTTAACATTTCTTATATGAATTGATGAACAGATTTTGAGTGCTGGTCAGATTACATATGTCTTTATGCATCTGCCATCTCGAGCAAACATTGGAATGCTCCTGATGAACAGGGCTTCTTATTGGATCTGTTGCTGGAGCAGTTAGCATGTTGGCTTTGGCTAATCCGAGCCTGTTTATTTGACGGGGTGAGAATGAATGTTTAAGCCCACAGCAAACAAACAGCCAAGCCCTCCCTAAGGGTTTCAGCTTAATGCTAATGATATACAGTAAGCAGCAACATTTTTTATCTACAGGTTAATGAACTGCTTGTTTCAAGCCGAGCGAGAGATTTCCTTTTCAACACTGCAAAGGCTGATGTGTGAAAATGACAGATTGTCACGATGAGCTTAGTCTTAGCCGTCATTGGCTTTCTACAGAGTCAATACTCATTCATGTTCCAGTGCATCTCCTGCTTTGATCCTCGTGTTTCTTACAGCTGACTGTCAAGAAGAGAGGCCCTGTTAAAAAAACATGGCTGACCGACTCAATCCGATATGTGCTCTTCTCCTCGGCTGAGCCTCATGCAGCTCTTTGCTCACAAAGGAATAATGAATGATTCAGAGTGATGAAACAAGAGGTCTCTGCAGGCTTCAGTCTCAAAAAGCCAAAACGTGGTCCACCAATGCAGGGAACATTACTTATTGAAACCCTGTAGACAGACAAAGCAGTGCATTAACACCACAGCCACCAGCCAGAACTAACTTCAGGGTGGGCGATGAGTCAGATGTCAATAGAAGACAGAAGATAGGAGGGATCACTGGATTTTGCTAAACAGCCAAAGCAGCACCACGCCAATAATATATTTGTGCTAGGGTTAGACTTAAATTGCTGATAAACAGGCATATTGATTCTCTTTTATTACATGCCATGTATTGACCAGTGAGTGCCGTCCATCTCCTCATCGCCATCGCCTTTAAAGCAGCTTTAATCGATAGTTTTATCATAACAATGTTTCATCAAATGACAATGTGAAAGGGGTCGCTCGTAGAGATGATCCTACAGAGAATTATCACCTGAATCTGCAGCTCCTTGGCTTTATAGCAAGTTTCAACTCATTGTTTAGCTGTCTGGCAGGCAGCTGTTTTCAGCAAATAAGCCCTAAAATCCCACAGTACACTACCTGCTCAGCACCAAACAGGAGACAAACAACGACAGCGTCTAGCTGGTGAACATAGTGGGAGCATTTAGCAGCTAAAGAGCCAGATATTTTTCACTGGAGTTGGTACAGCCGGAGCTAAAGAGAGTGAACATTGTACTTAAATTGCCAGGCGGCCAAAAACACGACTCCAAATTAAACTTATTAGATTTGTCATAAACATACAGGTACATACATGAAATTTCACCTTTGTATTTAACCCATCCTTAGGTACAGTGAGCTTCTGTAAAGTGCCTGGGGATAAACTTAGGGTTCAGTGTTTCGCTCAAGGACACTTCGACATGCAGATAGTAGGAGCCGGGGATCAAACAGAGGGCTACCTCCGGGTCTGAGAAGTGAAGCCAATGTGGAAGTGCCTTAAACTTCATTCTTTCTAACAGCCAGCAGGGGGCGACTCCTCTGGTTGCAAAAAGAAGTCTGATTGTATAGGAGTATATGAGAAAATAGCCTACTTCGCACTTGATTTATTACCTCAGTAAACATTGTAAACATGAGTTTATGGTCTCAATCGCTAGTTTCAAGTCTTCTTCAATACAGTGTGATGTTCATTTAGTAAATTATAGTCCAATTTAGAATAAAATAGACCGTAAAGCAGGGTATGCTTTAGGGCGTGGCTAGCTTTTGATTGAGAGGTCCCTACCTGTTAATCGCCGTTGTCTGGTCTGAGAGTTGTCCGTGTTTTTGTTTTACAAATTTAACCCTTTCACAGTGTGTTTTCAATTCATGAAAGTTAGCATGGTTGTACTTAGCTCTACCACATTGTGTCACTATTGGTTGCAAAAAAATCTACATGGCGATGGCCAAATACCAAGATGGCGACAACCAGAATGCAGAATTCAAGTCTTCAAAACGGCAGTCCACAAAACCAATGGGTGGCATCACAGTCCACTTCTTATATACACAGTAATCCATGGGATTAAATCGCCAACCTTGCGGTTAAAGGACGCCCGATGTACCTACTGAGCTACAGCCACGTTTAAAGACTTTAAACCCAGTAATGAAATTAAATGAATTTGACAATATAATTTACACTTTACCATCTTCAACCACTAAAGTAAATACTGTATATATGAGGGGAGCTGTAAAGCTGTGAACTAGACCAGATATTATCGTGGTAGATTTTCAGTGTGGTCTGCAGGGTGTTTAAGTGGGTTTCCTACCCTGACAAGAATAAAACTGCAAGAAAAACAGAATATTTTGAAGGGTCAAAATGTTAAGATCTTGAATGTTGTCTAAAAATACTGGAAGGGTGTCTTCAAAATCCCCATATCAGTACATATACAGAGTCTGTATCTTCCTCTGTCTTTCTGCTCTGTCAGCAGTGGAGGAACTAAGAAGTTTGCAAGGCTCAGTGCTCTCACAGTTCTACAGAAATAATTCAACAATGCAGCACAGCAAGCTGATGTAACCAAATTAACTTTATTTCCTAAAGACAAACACTGACAGACAGGAACTCCTGTTACAGCCTGAAAAGAAATGCATCTATGGGGTCATACTGACAAAAACATCTGCTTAAACATCACCTGTATCAACCTTCAAAAGCTCAAATTGGTTGTGGCCTTCTGTAATATTTAGATTCTAAAAACCAAAGGTTGGAATTTTTTGGCATAAGTTGTTATAACTGTGGCAGCCTTATGGTTGGAGTAGAAGAATGGAAAGCTTGCATGTATGATGCTTTATGTCACTGGGCTGAAGTGAAAACCATCTTCATGTCAATGAACTGCATGACTATTTGAGCCCTGGAGAGAATAACTAACCCGGTAAGCCTGACTATCAACCAATCGCCTATAAAGATGTCATATGACCTTGAGCAAGTCGCTCAGAAACCATTAACCCTCTGAGACCCGCGATCCCAACTGACTTTACTGTCTTTCAGAGGCTGTAGCAGGTTCAGTTTTAGAGCTAGAAGGTACAGATATAACGTGAAACTAGAGAACCTAAGGAATCCATTGGTAGCCACCAGCCACCAGCCACCAGGTAGCCACCATTGGTAGCCGAGGTCAGAGGTCCCTTGACCTCTGACCTCAAGATATGCAACTGAAAATGGGTTCTATGGGTACCCACAAGTTTCCTCTTTACAGACATGCCCACTTTATGATGATCACATGCAGTTTTGGGCAAAACCATGCAGCTTTAAGCATGCAATATAAATTCTAAAATGGTGTATTTGAATATTTCTGCATTCTGGGGTCCTTGGAATTACATATATTGGGTATCACAGTAAAGCTGAGACTCTTGTGGATCCAATGAGCCAAGTTCTATTAATTTATGATCATGTTAGTCCCCATAGTAGCCATTTCATTGTAGTGAGACCAGTTTTTGAAACTTGACCTCACTGTATAAAGTTACTTGTTGTGACCTCTAGAATAATCACAGCCTCATGAAACTTTACAACCACAAACTAAAGACCTAGGACATTCAGAGGATGGATGCTTTCCTAGGTAGAT
>CAKAOH010039560.1:0-12969 GCA_916701665.1 Sebastiscus tertius
TATTGTACATAATTTCTATAGTATTTTCTTCTATTTTTATTATAATTTACTTCAATTCTTTATTTATGTTTCCTAATTTTTGTACATAGTTTCATTTTAAATTTAATTTTCTTGTGTTTATGTTATGCACCAACACACCAAAGCAAATTCCTTGTAGGCTATGTGAAAACCTTCTTGGCAGTATTATTATTAAAATAAATAAGGATGCTGATTCTATATTGAAATCAATATTAAAAAAAAATACAATTCAATACAGTCAAATATGTGATTTAAAGGGAGCTTAACAGTCAAATCGCATAAACTCCATTTACTTATAACAAACTGAGTTACCAAGATCTGACTTAATACACATTTATATTTTTCAATAACAGATAACAGCTGGGGGAAAATCAGTGAGTAAATTTAGCTTTAGCTAAGGCTAGACATATCCATCTCACATCTCAGCAGCTAGCTTTAATGTGAGGTGATACTGCAAATTGCACATGCTATTCTCACAAAAATCACACATTTCTATGGTATAATATTTTTATATGTTAAGGCAGATACCAAAAATCCTGATTCTGGTCTTAACTCCATTTTGACCAAACATACTGCGTTTAGTTTGGCCTTTTAGGTTAATCTTTTATCTGATTGTTAATGTCGGGCACATTCAACCCCTGCTGATTTGTAAACCGCCATTTCATTAGACCCCATGATGTCCTGACATACATTTCCAGGGGATTATGGGTACTTTCTCAAACACGCCTGACAACATTCAGCACAGATCAAAGTTGGGGGGCTTTTCCAACGGAGTGATGCAGTTTTACAGAGTAGTTTGTGTCCAGCAGTAGTGGAAAGAAGGTGGTACATCACGTTATTATTTATTCAATAAATTATATTGTACCTACATCATTACAAGAGGAGTCCTATTCACTCATCTTTTTCTACATTTTCATATTTTAATGCATACAGTACAGATATACAATGTATTAATTGGTTGGAGGGATGGTGAATTTTTATACAAAAGTCAAAGCAATCTGTCTTTAAATTGCAATTACTCCATCAATTACCAAAGTCTGTCTGGAGGAATATATTCCCTTGTTCATAGTAAATAATTATGTGATGCCTTGCGGGGGTCTCTTGGTGTGATTTGTGATATAAGTAGTCAGTTTCAGTTTGAAGCAATTGCACTGATCTACTTATGTCAGGCTATGTATTGTTAACTTAAGTGTTGAATTCAGTTCAGTGTTGTTGTTGTTTTTTTTACATTTTTAGTCGAGAAAAAAGTCGAAAGAATAAAAACACAGACTAATATTAACAGGTGTCCTTTGTCAGCAATTTCATATGAATATATTTGATGTGCTTGCTGAGTTGGCAGTTGTGAAGTCAGGTAATATAAACAAATATCATGACTCAGGAAATGTGATTTCGGCAGAGATAAATTGCTTACCCCCTTTGAAAGAGATCCACATTGTGAAACTTGTGCAACTCTACAGAAAACTCCAGTGTTCCCTGTACTTCAGACATGATATAATCCCACTCATCACCTGTCAACAGAGAAGAAAAACAGTAAATATGACACAGAAGACAAATAAACAGAATCCACAGTGGAAAGATAAGACAAATGGCATTTCTAAAACTAGCTCACGCTGTTATTTTCTGTCTGCTGAGGTGATATGACTCATATGGTCCAGTGTGGAGAGCAGACTGTATAAGACCAAGACAGACGTCTTCTGAATATAGTCCTCGCCATCACCGTTCAGGTGAATGTTGGAGAAATGAACGCCACCCTAAATGATTTAATTATTTCAGAGTAAATGCACGTGCAGCTGCTCTCTTTGTTGTCCTAATACGGGATGCTGTGAGCTGATTTGAGTTCAGCTTCTATTACTGTCAATGTCAGTCATTTGGTACATTGTTATTATTACCTGTATAATTAGTGGGATTACATCTAAATATAGTTCTGCTGCTTTAATATATTTCCTTTTAATTAAACATGACTGCAAAACTGGCAATTACATTTTATCTGCTTTGTACATTGAAATTATAATTGTATTAGTCAATTATGTTTTAAATCTTTTTATTCAAAGGCCTAATATATCCCAAGGCTTTCTTTATGGTTCACAGGATTTTCCTTTTTCTTTTTTTTTCACCACTGAATTTATTTATTTATTTATTTACTTACTTACTTACTTACATATTTATTTATTTATTAATTTATTTATTCATTCATTATTTATTTGTTTAAAGTGCAATACAAGTGAGCAACATGAAACCAAACTTACAAAACATTAGACACTGCACAAGACAAGCCGGAGGGCTAGACATAACCAAAACAAGTAAGCAACAAGAATAAATACAAGAATAAAATGAAATACATTTTAAAAAAAGGAATAGATTTTCTTATTTCAGTACGCTACGCAATGACTGTCTAAATGCTGTTACATGAGACTCTTCTTGATGAATATGAAAGTCTAAGGAAACGAAGGTCTCCTTATCCATGTTTGACATGAAAGTGACATTTTTGGAAATGTAATGTTGATGTGGCACACACAGAATTTGCCGTACAAGTTCCAATTTACACAAGAAAAAGAATAACTTTACCACGATTTATTCTGCCTGCTTTTAGTTCAGTTTAACCGAAAAACCTCTTTAATGATCACACAGCACTGAAGCCCTTGATCTTGTTGAAGGAAACTCCTGTTATACAGCTACTTACATCTAAACACATGACAACAAACTAAACCGCTGAAAAATGTACACATCCAATTCCTATAAGCCCTAAAGATTAGGGGTTCAGCTCAGTCTTTCACTGTATTTAGCAATAAAACAAAATAATAAAGACTATTATTATGTAAGACATTGGAATGTGACATTACACATGTAAAAATTCAATGAAATACTAATTACAAAAAAAGGAATACAGGCCTGCAAACATGGTTATTAACTCAAATACACAAATAAGACAACTGGAGGCATATACTCAATGCGTCTAATGCGTCACACCATTGAATATGGAAGGCTCTAAAAGAACCTGTGATCAACATATCCAAGGCTCGCTGAAGCTCACATGTGAGCAGTGTTTTCCATTAGCTGCAATTAAAAGCTGCAGTGAATCCCCGGCACGTCCAAAAACATGAAGCGTCTAATTCTACTTTAAGTCCACTGAAACCACAGACGTGGACGTTATACTGTGGAAAGCTGAGACGCAGTAAAAAAAAACTGAGCTGCCGCCAAACAAAAGAGATGAAACACTGACACTGTTTACAGTAAAGTGTCTCAAATAACCCCCTCATTGAAACGTAATCCTCAGCATGTGTGCTGCATTCAGGTTGTGTTCCTGTAGGTGTTGAGAGTCATCACTATAGGAGGAAGGTGCACACACAAGTGTCATCACTGTGAAACACCTTTCAGAAGTGTAACTTCACTCGTGCAATACGGCCAGTTCTCAGCTTATAACACTGTTTCAGTCCACTTTCTTTAAGGAGTGAAGATTTATCCAGACAGGCTGGTTTAATTTCAGACTCTGGGGTAATGTGAGAAGTTAATTCACTGCCACTAAAATGCAAAAGTTACTGCTAATTAGAGTTAACTCCAGTTTGCAGATAATCCTGCGAGTACCATCAGTCTTCCTACCTACCGTGGCCTGTAGCTAGCTAGCTCATTAAGGTAACATCAGCTCCATTAATTGGTTGAAAATACCATCTCCGGCTGACCTTTTTACTGTTTTCAGCTGACTGGATTTAAAATGAGAATCCTGTAAAAGGACTGTCTATTGTGCTTCATGGATATACATGATATTGTGCTAAAAACTGAGACTAAAGCTAGCTAGCAGCTCATTATTTAGCAGACAAAGAAATATAGAAACTGCACATTGTAGCTCATTGCAATGTAAAGTCTAATGCAGGGCAACGCTTTGATTTGGCCTGCCAGATGTTTCTAGCGGAAAAAGAATAATTAAAAAAAATAATAATATAAATCACTGTTTATACGGTTTTGTTTTTCGTGAGGTAAAAATGCTCTTTAAATATGTAAGATCCCTAATATTATTTTTCATAATCAGAGCGCAGAGTGACACTTTATGCAGGAAGTCAGTTTAGTGTGAGTGAGGTAAGAAAATGGACAGGCAGAGACAGTAGCGGACAGACAAAAGGCATTTCAATTACGGGAACTTGGGATACATATATTTTACATTTTAACAATACAATACAGTACAATAGGTGTTTGGTTTTGGTCCATGGCCCCACAATTAATTTCAGTTTTGGCACATCTGTGAGTATAGAAACTGAAAAAATGTATCAGACTCTTATTTCCTTCTAATATGTGGTGTTTGGCTGCTTCGCTTACAACTTAACCTTTAACTAGGACTGTCAAAGTTAATGCGACAGTAACGCGTTAACGTAAATTTGTTTTATTAACCCAACTTGCGATTTTTTAGTTGTAGTGGGCTCAGTTTTAAAGCTAGAGTGAAGATACTGATATGAAACTAGAAAACCTACGGAATCCATTGGTACCAACCATGTCATACTAGCTTATCGCGCAGGTTGATTAACACTCCACACCTATGCTAAACTTTGGCGAAGAAAAACTGTCATGGTCATTTCCTCAAAGGGGTCCCTTGACCTCTGACCTCAACATATGTGAATGAAAATGGGTTCTCTGGGTACCCACAAGTCTCCCCTTTACAGACATGCCCACTTTATGATAATCACATGCAGTTTGGGGCAAGTCATAGTCAAACCAGCACACTGACACACTGACAGCTGTTGTTGTCTGTTGGGCTGCAGTTTGCCATGTTATGATTGGAGCATATTTTCTATGCTAAATGTAGTACCTGTGAGGGTTTCTGGACAATATTTGTGATTGTTTTGTGTTGTTAATTGATTTTCAATAATAAATATATACATATTTTTGCATAAAGCAAGCACATTTATCCACTCCCATGTTGATAAGAGTAAAACTTGACAAACCTCCCTTTAAGATACATTTTGAACAGAAAAAATGTGCGATTCATTTGCAATTAATTGCAATTAACTATGACCAATCATGCGATTAATCGTGATTAAATATTTTGATCAATTGACAGCCCTACTTTTAACGTTAAAAGAGGAAAGTCTTTTATTATGAAGACTAACTAGCATGTTTGGCAAACTTAATGCTATCGTGGGTAACGTTGCTGAAGTTACTGGAGTGTATTCGTCCTCAAATCAAATAAAGAGCAGAACAGAGCCACTCATGTTAGCCTAAAATCTGATAACATCCAGGACCAGCTTCCACTCATTGAGGAAATACTACAACAGTGAGTGTGCTTTAGTGAACATGGCTCACACACTAGTTGGCTAACAATAAGCTGCTTGGCCTTGGAAGTAATCACAGTTGCCAAGTCTGCGTATTATAATCAACTTTGAGCTTAGAAATGTCACTTAGAAATATCGTCACGTTTTTTGGGCTTGGTTCTGATGTGTAGTTGCTTATTTGGGCTCCCTATAGCCTATGTCCCCTGTATACGCCCACTATACCTGTCTAGTTTGTAGACTACATACAAAATCAAATCAAAATCATGCGATTGATAGTGTTTCTTTAGCTACTTTGCTAACAATGCCAGGGACTAAGTGGGCGAAACAGGGTAAAAAAGTGGAGTGGGAGAAAGAGAGTGGATTAAAAGTCTAGAATCGACCTTGTGGGGGACGATCCAAAGGCAGCGTGCAGGTTCTGTTAGTGTGAAAGTATACGTGCACATCATGCAGATCTTGTTCAACATGCCAGCACTGATAAACATAAAAGAAACGCAACACTGTTCTCGTCAATGAGGCTTACAGACATTGGAAAAAGAAAAATACAAGATACATTATTTTTTGCTCATGAAATGCTGCATACATATAGTTGAACTATCATTTTAGTCTTAATCAAGATTTCTTTAGTCGATTAGTCGTTTTTTAAGCTTTTATTTTCATGCTGAATGACTTATTACTAAGAAACTTATGAGCATATTTCTGGTAAAAACAAGATTTAAAGTGGCGCTTTTGTGTGATTGTTTGTGGAAAAACTCAGTTTTACAGAACTGCTGATTTAATCAACTAATCGATTAGTCGACAAAAGTTTCAGTGCGAGTGTTAGTCGACTCCGAATTTATATGGTCGAGGACAGCACTACTATAAATAGTATATACATTGATCAAGTGGCCTCTCTCTCTCTCTCTCTGTCACACACATTGTGGTATTTTAGCTAAAAGGTTTTCTTTTGGAGAGCCAGGTCGCTTCTTTTGAGTTTGTTTCCATAGAACTGGTTTGTTTCTCTTTGCGAGATCTGGTAACACTGGAAGTAATGATTGGTTACACTATTGTAGTTTGTAAGCTAGTTACCTGGACATGCTAATGATTGCATCTTGCATTAGAGCAGATAAACACACACTGTTTAACCCATTCCTCACACTTTTGCTCATGTGTATTTGGTTTTGGAAAGGCTTAAAAAACTACATACAACATCCTCCAGACACTTTAAAAAGCCAGGTACCTTCTTAAACTAGCCACAGGCACAGCATTGTTCAAGGAAGGGTCAATTTGTTCAACCACAACTATTGTTTTAGTTCTGATTGAGCTGTCTGGAGTGAAGGATTAGGTTAATATACTTTGGCTAAGGGTGTTGGTAAGTTTTTGGTCTGGGATTTGCTGGGAATCTTCTGATTAAGCCAACAGTAAGTTTTGATTTGTCCAACATATTTTGCCATGCTTCGTCAGACCCAAAAACAACATGGTTCGGCTTAAAATGACTATGTTTGTAAAGCGAAAATGAAACCGAACGTTGTGAACACGGGACACGAACGAACAGCTGATTGTAATGTGAAACTGAAACGTTACGCATGTGTGTGTTGGGCCCATCCACCTCCGCTCTTTAAACTACGTCACCACACTCCCAAAGCACTTTCCCAGAGCGTTTACTGTTGCCGCAGATGGGTTTACATTTTAGTAAATGGAAAGCCCGGTGCGTCGCATACCGGCGCTGAAGGGTACCATGTGTGGCGGTATCGAAAGCCGACGGCTGCGACAAAGCAACGGTATTTGACGCCCTTGGAATGAGAACGGACTGGATTGGTCATGTCCTACGAGCAGAGAAATGTATTCCAATGTCCCTTCCCAACACCAGTATTTATTTGTGCTATGTGTCCTCTCAGCTGGCAGTGAAGCACTCTCCTCCACCTTGCTTATGCTGATAAGATGCATCATAAGAATCTTGCCAAGTGTAGAGAAAGAAGGTGCCAGTAAATCTTCAGTAAAACCTGAACCTCTGCCTTCCAAAACCAGCAGTGTATAGAGGAGAATACAAAGGTGACCGTGTCCATATTAAAGCACAAAAAAAACATGCAGTACAGCGAACACAGTAACCTTCTCTAATGTAGCCTATTACATTAGCTTGTCCACTGCTACAAATGGCCTGAAGACACACAAAATGTGTGCCTCTTTCTTGCTGACGTGTCGTGTCACATTGACACACTGGTGAAGTTTTGTCCGTGTGTGTCAGGGTGACCAGTTGTTACAGGCCATTTGATGTGAGACTGTAAGACACTGGAGTACGTACAGCTTGAGATCTCTTTTCGTTGAGCCGAAGCTGCTTCCCTGCTTCCTGAGTTATAAGCCAACGTCCTAGTTATTTGTTATCTGCTGTCTCAGAGGTTCAAAAGCAGACAAGCTGCTCACTTCTCCAGTAATGTGTTCGGTATAGGCAGTAACGGAGGAGAATGAACACTGTGTGCTTGATTAAATGGAGGCTCACAGTCCGGGGACTTATTATACTCTCTTTCTCACCAAAACAATCCATAGTATATGGTGAGAGCACACAGACACAAGTATATACACATCAATAAGTTGATCAGATCAGCGAAGCACACACCAAAACACCCACGCTGACGGCTTCAAAGCCCTACAGCTGTCATTCATCTACGTAGGATACACTGTGTTTCCCTTGATGACGATGACAATGATGATCATGATGATGACAATGATGAAACAACAAAGGGGCAACGTGGGGTTACTCTTGTTTTCATATTAAATCCCATCAAAAGACCAAAACTAACAATGTGTGTCTGTATAAGACCTCTCTGTGGCACTCAGCCCTTAGCTTGCCTTCTAAGGATGTACTGTAATATTTAAAAAACAAATCTCACATGTCTTGGGGTTTTTTAAGGCTTAGGGCTATTTAAACAGCACTTAAATTCTTTGTTGGTTTTGGTCTTTTTTTATTAGATGTGTTGACAGAAAAAATACAGAATATTGGCAGCCTTATCCTAGCAGCATTTTGCAGATAAAACCCTTTTTTTAGGCTGATACCAGTCGACCTATTTTTAGTCTATTTCAACCAGGATCCAGTATTTCCCCACCAGGATTTTTACACAGCTTTGAAACAGAAAGTTAGACATTCATGTTGCTCTGTTATTTCATGATAATTTTCTAATAATTTCCTAGGGAATGTCCTGGAAAAAAAACTGTTTGATCAATCAAAAAGCAAATAGAGAGTGTTTAGTTAGTTGTGTGTATTTTCTAATAAGTTGTTGATTTTTTTTGTGAATTCCCTTGAAATAATTGCTCCATTTACATAAATCTAGCAGCATATCTCTCTTTTTTTCTGTTTCCTTTCTTTTTATAGTTATAATCCTTTAGATTTTCATTGAATCAAACCTCATTTTTGATACTATTTATTGTATTAGCAGTTTAGCCTTTCAAAGTGTTTACATTCTGTAATACCCTTCTATAGAGTAGTTTTCATTGCGAGTCCGCCATTCCCGTTCTGGATTCAAATTGCCTACCTACGCTTACCTACAGCATGTGTTTGTTACACGTTCTCATCAACATCGTCAAATACGGCACCTTGGTCAGTGGCCCTACGCTTCAAACTACAACACTCTAGGTATCACAGCGTGTCACTCCAGGTTTACTTTGTTTTTTAGGTTTACTTATGCAACAAAAGTACTTGGTTAGGATTAGGAAAAGATCATAGTTGGTGTTAAAATATGTAGCTTACGTTTGTTACGTAAAATAACTACGCAAGTGGCGTAATGACGGTTGCTTGTTTGGCGGCACTGTAAAGGGATACATCAGTTGCTCTTCTGCTATATTTCTGACAATGTACCAGACAGGCTGTTCTCATACACCGTTCGTAGCTATACCTACGAAAAGTATGAGTTATTTTAACCCAATCCACGGTCTTTTCCTAAACCTAATTAAGTAGTTGTGCTGCCTAAACCTAACCAAGTTGTTTTGCTGCCTAAACCTAACCAAGTTGTTTCCTGTGAGGATGGAAGTTTATTTTGAAAAGACTGTATGTACGTGTGTTGCTGGACATTCGTACGAAAACGCACGAAAAATGAGGAATAACTTTTCATATGAACAAGATATCATATTAAATTATCTTTAAATATTTAAGTATTTCATAATAGCTGTAACTAGCTTCTTTCTGATATTTTTGCCGAGTGCCTCAATTTGTCAGGCTGTAGTTTGCATTAAAGACTGCTGAGCAATTCCATTAAATAGAAAACATACTAAACACGTGGCTGTTAACACACAATCAATCAATCAATTGATCAATAAAAGTAATTTTCATACAATACCAATTGACCAGGGAGCCCCGTTCACCTCTCTATTGTTATACAAATCCCAGTTAAAATGCATGCTGTGCTCTGATATTCGCACAATGCTGCCGTCCCCCACACAGATCCACACAACCTGTAGCCCACTGTACTGTATGTAACCAGGTTCTTCCCTGACTAAAACAGGGATAGGTGGGCTACATCTAACGCTTAGAAGTTGCTGCTTGAGCGTATTTGCAAACTATCTCTTTTTAGCGAATCATTAAACACTTATCATTACAAAACAGCCATCTGCTGTCTGATTACTATTTAATGCAGGCCCCACACACACACACACACACAGACACATGCTGGCTTTCTTGGAGGGCTAGATTTTGCAGTAATTCCTCCACCTTAAGGAAAAACTAAAACTCCTGGCTGCCCTTAAGCTGCCCATGTAACCCTCTTCCTCCTCTTCCTCCTCCTCCCCCTCCCCGTCCAGTCGCTCCTGACAGTGTCAGCTCAGTTGAGAATGCTGACTGACATCTCCTGTCTCAATTTTTGGAGGAGGACGAAGAGGCAACATGTTCATAGTGACTGAATGTGGAGGGAGCAGATTTTGCAGTAGGCGTATAGGTGTCATTGTAACACGGAGTCATTGTGTGCCGGTGCCACGACTGGGAGCTGCTGTGCTGGCTGTGTGTGTGCATAGCTCAAAGGGCCGGAAATTAATCTCAGGCATTATTCCATTCATTAACATCTAACTCCAAACACGACAAAACAGAAACAGGACGATCAGTAAATAAAAGGGATATGTGACTGAGGGCCAGTGGGTTACAGCACCTCCTTCAAGCAATGAAATGATGCTAATGTTGTGAATTTCTATCCAGGTTTTTAAGTGTTTTAACCTGTTAAGCCCTATCCCTCGGGAAAAAAAACCTGCCTGAAATAACTACCAAAAATTAAGCAGGACTTGCTCCTCAACAAAAAAGGCTTAGATGCATAAGGTCTCATTTGAATGGTTAGAATCTAAGGAATATGAATCCATTTTAAGCAAACTAATTACCATGGAGGTTACAATGGAGAAGCAATTTTATCTTCGCCTAGTATAAAATCTTAATTTCAATATCACCATCATAACAAAGATCCCATAGATAATGATGTAACTGAATGTATTCTACTACTCTGGGACTGTAAATGTGATGAAAATACACTAAAATACACCATTTATGAAGCAATTTATAAAGATATTAAATGTATCAAAAGTTACTGTAACAATATTTCCTTTTTGCTGAATTTAAGGAGTGAGAATCTGCCCACTGGATATGTGGAGTGGCCTTTTACTGGAAAGCACCGAGCCAGCAATCATGTGAGGGAATAATCTTAGCTAAAACCCTCCGTTATGCTGTATTAGGCTCTTTGTTGTCAAAATGACAAAGCCAAATCCCTGCAAAGGCACAAAAAAAAAAAAAAAAGAGAGACCAAGTGGAGTTATCAAGTTAAATGAGTCCGAGAGTGTGGCTTTGGACAGGATGTGACCGGCATCCTCGCTATCTCCAAATGAGATTCTCTTATGATCAAAGACCTTTTTCTGCAAAAAAAAAAAAAAGTAACCAGCTGGAAAATCCTACATTCACTACCTCGGGAGTCTTTTGTAGTGTTTTGGTGGGAGCTGCTGAAGCATGCAATCTGCACTCAACACCATAAACAGACTGACTATTTGTATTCACAACTCACTATTCATTTGTATGAGACACAAGTGCTGTCAAATGTGCATGTGCTGTGTTTCAAAGGACTGGTCCAGAAAGTATGAAGGTGGACGTCACTTAAGTTCAAATGATACAGTTGTGGTCTTGTGGTTTAATGTTTACATCAGTCACATGCAGGCCTGAAGTCCTGCTATACATTACAGTATACAAACAGCCTGATTAACTGTGATCTATTTAACCCTGTGTCGTTGTTTATTTCTCCTCTTATCTTTTCCTTCAGCCTAGCTGTGACAACTCTGCATTGTTTCATGTCGAATTGGGAGCTTTGCTTTGTTTCATTTTTCAGACAGCGTGCATGTGTGTGTGGGACAGACTGAAGCATCTGTGAAACACTGATAATAAACAGCACACACTGTACTGTGTGCAGCAGCGGCGTTGGACAAAACAGATGATGCAGAACTGCACAGTTTGCCAGTGTACAGTATAGTTTGTCAAGCAAAATTCAATTACACTGCATTCACTTAGCTCATTCTGAGCACGGGAGGGCTTGTATATGTTGAATACCTTTATTTTGAAAGGCTAATTTGATTTAAATTGTCCTTTTTTTTGCTCTGTCAACTTATCAGTGTGGAGGTCTATTTACACAAGGACACATGTGACCAGTGACCACACATGCAATAATGTCAGACAAAGACATAGCTGCCATAGAATATATAAATGAAGGTAAATTCCCTATTAGACTCTATATGTTTCCTATAAAATGCATCCTCATTCAGCCTCTATCCAACAGCTTTTCTCTGCTATAGTAATATCAAACAATGAGCTATCCTCTCTCTCACACACACACATGCAGACAACAACCTATACCCCACTAAAGCAGAAGGAGGGTGTCACATGTAGAATCACACACACAGCCTCACCTTAGCAGTGATGAAGCAGCGTTAATATCCGCAGAGGTGTTCAGGTCTGGACAGCCTCTGTGCTGAGTTAAACCTCTGTTTGCGGAGGGATGCGCGGTTTGCAATGTTTATATCACCGCTTCTCCTGCTGCTGCTGCTGTTGCCATGGTTATTCATCCAGAGCCTGTATGTTCTGCAGTCTCCCTCCTCCTCCTCCTCCTCCTCTTCCCCTCTCCCTCTCTCTCGCTCCCTCTCTCTCTTCCTCTCTCTCTCTCTCTCTCTCTCCACGTCTCTCCTCCTGACGCGGATTTCAATTTGGGAAAGTGCGGCAGCGTCTGTCGCGGAATCTGCGTCTCTGTGTTGATCCTCGCGTCTTGCACACAATGCATTCAGACTGAGACTGAGGGTTTCATAAGGACAATATTAATAGTCAGTGTGTGTGTGTGTGTGTGTGTGTGTGTGCTGCTGCTGCACTATTAGTGCGTGCGTCCAGCAGGCGGGCAGTGCTGACGTCACAGCCTGCCCCCCCTATAATAAAAAAAGCTGAAGTGAAGGGTGCCTGTCTGTCAGGGATGATGACCACCATGCTGAGACACAAAAGGAGGGAGTGTTATTATGCAAATAAAAAAACATTAATGCAATAAGAAGCATGCGGGTGCCACGTGACCTGGATGGAGGTCAGCATGGCTGATTAATAAGAGGTTTAAAAAAAAAAAACTTTTCTGACTCTGGTCAGCAGACTGAGGAACAGTTTCTTTCCCCCAGGCCATCAGACTTTTAAATAGGTAATTCATAAGACGCCTTCTCACACAAAAAGTACCTC
>CAKAOH010039560.1:12989-58441 GCA_916701665.1 Sebastiscus tertius
ATACACTGTATATGTTCTTAATATGCCTTATACAAAGTATTTGTTATATATGTACATTCATACTTCCTGATATGTATATGTTCTTAATATGCCTTGTTCAAAGTATTTTCTTTTATAATTGTAATATAACTTATTATTTTTAATGGAGCTTCCCAGCAAAAAGCATTTCACACTACTTGTGTAACCGGCGTGACAATAAACATCTTGAATCTTGAATCTTGAATCATCCCTAAAGTAGCCTACATTAACACTGTTCAGAGAAGAAATCAATAACTGTAAGCACTATTTTATGATTTAGGCTATATTCTTTTTATATCCCTGGTTGATAGATGACCGACAGATAACACTGTGATAATATAGGTTTTTGTCCCCTGTCTGTTGGTTTTGGTTGATGTTGTAAGTTAGCCTACACTAAATGTAAGTATCTACAAAATGACTAAGGCTACCCCAGGGGCCCTAAAACCTCCAGACTTCTGTGTGTCAACCCACGGTGTATATTCCCAAATCTGTTTGGGCATATTAAGTACAATATCAACTGAACTTAAAGGGCCAGTGTGAAACATTTTGGGGGATCTATTAGCAGAAATACAATATAGCCTAATATTCATAACTATGTTTTCATTAGTGTATAATCACAAGAATGGTTGTTTTCGTTAGCTTAGAATGAGCCCTTCATATCTACATAGGGAGCGGGTTCTCTTCTACAGTAGCCCAGAACGGACAAACCAAACCCTGGCTCAAGAAAGAGCCTTATAAGTTTTTTTATGTTACCCGAAGGCCACCGTAGTTTTCCGACACACTTGTGAAACTGCAGTAACGTGAGATGCAGAGTGCTAAATCATGGTACAGTCAGCCGCCGTCTGACTTCCGTTTCTCAAATTAGTGTTATTGTGGTAAGGATGGACTCTGAGCGAGGCGAACGACGGTTTTGCACTCGGCGGCTCACGTTACCACAGTCTGGCAAGGGAGAAGTGAGTGGATTTGTATTCAGATGGCTGCAATCTGCAACCACACCACTAGATGCCACCAAATCCTACACGCTGTCCCTTTAAACCTGCATTGGGCTAAATGAATTTTTTGGCCAGTTAATGATCTGCTGTGTTATTTTGGTGAAGGTGTTAGCCAACCTTTTGACACAGAGCAACTTAAATTAGCATTTATTTGGAGTCATGTTAGCGGCCACCTGTAAAGGGGAAATATTTGGCTGTTTCACAGCTAAGAGCTAGTTATTATTTTGGTGCTGGGCAGGTAGTGTAGGCTCCAGTGAGTTTATCACAGCTGCCTGCTGCTAGAAACAAGGTTGATGAGAGTATTGAGACTGAACAAAAGAAAGTAGTGGTCCATAAAACCAAAACAAGGAGCTAAAAGAAGCTAATACGCTCTGGAAAGCTGAGGGAAAGCTGCAGAATCAGCTGGTAATTCTCTGTGAGTTTGTCACTACGAGCGACACCTTTCATATTACACAGTCATTTATTCCTTTGTTAATATAACATATAAAATATTGAGTATTGCAGCTTTAATGTGGGTCTTGAAAATGGTGTCTGCGTCCAATGTAGTTTTAAGACAATTCATAATCTCAGTTTCATGTTTATTTGCTGCATATTCCTAAAAGATTATATTTAATCAAATTACCAAACCGTAGAAGTCTGGGTTCAGGAATAGTATTTTAGCATAGCAGTTGTACACACTGTACAGTGGGAGGAACAGGGAGTTAATTAGGGCCCAACATCTCCTTTTCACCCAAGGGCCCTCTAGGAGTTTAATCTGGCCATGCTCAAAGGGCAGTGAAATCTGGTGTTATCTGGCCGATGGTAAATATTTATATTCAGTCATCAATGAAGTAAAACATGTATTTTCTTGCAGATATTTAAAGGTAAATGTGCATGAATGCGCTCTAAAATAAGTAAATCACTGTGGACAGTTAAAGAGCATTACACACATTTTACACAGTGTGTAAGTCAGGAGCTTAATGGAAACTGTACTTGATAAAACAGGGCTTCAATTTAAAGAATACATCTTTATTTCAGTGCTCTAAGGAGTGAAAATTGTCACATATCTGATGTGTATTATTGTTCTTCATATGAGTAAAGTAACAAAGGATAGAAAACCACTAACCAGTACTGTCTGGTTTGTTCCTGATAGTCAGGTGCTGAAATTAAAACGCCATCTGTCCTGGTTAAACAACTCCTCACAGACTAATCACCCGTCAGATAAGGGGGGAGGGGAGGATTATGTAACTAGAAATGAATAAAAATGTCCATGGCCCATGAGCTGTTGGCGTTGGAAACTGTGTGTTTAACAGCTGTCAACAATAGGAAAATGATTTCTCTTTTCTATGTCTGTGATGCTGAAGTGAACCCGTGCAGGACGACTGTTCCCCTCCTCTGTTCCCAGCTTCACCTTCCTCCTTAAAAACCCAAAGTCAATTGCTGCTTTTCTCTCATGGCGTTCTGCCATAAGCTCCAAGCACTCTTGATTAAGAGAGAAGCGCTATTGATTTATTTTTTTTTCCGACTGTTTGGCCCAGATGACCAAACAGTCTGAAAAAAAAACCTGGCAGAAATTTCAGAGAGGTTACACAGCAAGGGCACTCATTTTTACACAGTCCAATATCACACTTAGATGATTATTTCTGGTCTATAAAAGTCAGACCGGAGGATAACAGTGATTGCTGTGGTTATACTCTATTAGTGGCATCTTGCTTTTGATTTCATTTGGCAGAAAAGTGCTCTCTGGTGATGTAATGTAATCTAAAGAGGGGATGATCACAGACACACCCGCTTTATCCTCAATTTGAGTTCATATTGTCAACTATGACAAACTAATGTAGTAGCTATACAGACAGGTGACAAATACCAGAAAAAACTCAAAATGAATGCAGATGCTTCCATACAGGGCACTGAATGGCTTGGTATGAAAATTATGTAAATCATACACTATAGTCCTCACAGTCAGAGGTCAGAGGTCAACCCAGATCAGCACCTATGGGAGATTTTGGGAGTGACATGTTCGACAGCAGGCTCCACCACCATGATCAAGCTCCACACTCCACTTGGAGGATCTATGTGTGTGTTTCCATCCACCTGTTTTTATGTACATTTTCAATTTGTGCATACCTGAGTGGAATAGCCGTAAATAAATAAAAAGTTGAAATACAGAAAGAGTTTTGACGCTTGGCTGAGGTGGATAAGTTGGTATTTGGTTGGTTTTAAGCAGATTGAAACATGCATTAATTAACTTTTTTTGACAATTTTCTGGAGATTCTGTTAAAAGAACATTCTCACAGCAGTTTGTGAAATAGTCACGAAATTGAATCTATTTGATTCGTGTACATAGACACAAATTTCCTGTTTTTTTTTTTTCAGGACGCTCAGCACGACTTTCAACAACGTATCATTCATGTCTTTTCCTATGAATGTCCAGCAACACGTGACGCATGTGTCAATTTCCGCTCCAGTCTTTTCAAAATAAAACTACTTAGTTAGGTTTAGGACTAGATCGACTTGTTTAGGTTTAGACACTCTGGAAGTGTCGTAACTTAAGTACGGAAGTTACCTGAAAAATAAATCAACTTTGAGTTGTGGTTTCACACGGGACACAAACACCTCTACTCTCTATACTTCCCAGTTCACAATTATGTGGATTACATACAAATTGATTTTGTGCTGACCATCACGAAGCGCCCTGTCACCCCGAGTTTGGCTCTTGGTCCTAGAAACTTGCAGGAGGCTGGCATCAGCAGACCTGAGGCAGAGGGGGTGGGGGCGTGCTGGTGGAGGAGGTCGGAGAGGTCGTGGGGGAGCCTTCAAGGTTGTTGAGGGCCTTATAGGTGGTGAGTAGAATCTGGACTGGGGTGATGTGATCACTTGAGCGGGTACTGGTCAGTAGGCGGGTGGCAGAGTTGTATACATACTGGGGTTTATTAAGGACTGTGTTTGTTCTACCATAGAGGATACACTCTGGCATGGTCTGGTTTGACCAGTAGCTTTTGATGGCTAATGCCTGTGTGTATATATCTATGGTCCGCTGTTCAGCAAAATTTAATCAATCTAACTTTAAAGAGAGGTACGTGTGGCGACTTCAGGAAACAAACTAAAAGTTGCTGAGCGGCTAAGGTTGGGCCTGGTTTGCTTTCTCCGACGCGCTACCGAAGTAATTCACTGAGATCCAAAAATACGTTGAACAAAATCTTATTTAACGAAAATGATCAACTTATTATAACGGGTCAACAAAAAATACAACAACCCACTTATCCTCTCTTCTCACTGGCACACAGGTGAACAGCCAATCATATTGTGCCGCCCATATCTACGTGACCCAAATCTCCCAAATCATCGCGATCACATAATAATAAATGACACAATGATAAATGACACAATGATAAATGACAATATCACAAAGACTAATGAATACCAATACCAATTCATGGCTCCTAGAGTATGTTTGAAAGTGCGTTGTTGACACTCTCAGGTTATGACCGCCATGATGTCTGCTTGTTCATATCAGTATTCAACCAGCTAAAATTTGTATATTTTAGCTCCAATAACTATAGTGAGCAGTTCACCTCATCGGCCTACAGCACGACTGCGTGCTTTCCCGTCTCGCTGGGTGCCTAACAAGGCTGTCAGCCAGCTGTTTGGTTCAGATCACCTGAGCTGATGTTTAGAGCAGAAAGAGCTAAGGACACAACAGTTTGTAAGTCACATTAACCTCATTTTAGAAACAAATGATCCTCTGGTCCACAAACTTTTATTAATAACCTCTCATAAAATAAATCCACACCCACCACCACACTGGACACTACAAAGCTTTTACAAGGTGTAAAAGTGTCACTTCCACATAGCCTAAATGCTGGTAGACCACAGCTTGATATTGCAGCTTTGTGACTCCTGCTTTTTACATTCCAACAACAGAATCACGCTGTATTCTGACAGGAGGACCTCGGCGTATGTGACTCCAGGTCACAAGTGTGCTAGTCATGGGGTCTGGCTACCGCGTGGATGAATAATCACATCTCTTTTCCTTCTGCCCGCACTGTCTGTGCCTGCTCTCTCACTGAGAGCATGAGCTCTCAATTATCCAGGCTGGACACATGATCTCTCTGCCAGATCTGTGAGGAGGCCCAGTCACTGTATCATGTTTCTCCCTACAGCTCTCTCACACACTGGCATTGTGGTGTATAGCTACGAAAACAATCAATTCATGCAATAGGATATTATTTTATCCGTTGACCTTTATATTATTGGTTGTAGTAAATTGCAGAGTGTCAGATGACTTTGAGGTTATTGATCTCTAGTATCATATCATATAGCAGGGCAGATGCCAGGATCAATAAACCAGTAATCCAAGATATACACACAGGAAAACAGTTTTAGGAATACCAACACATTCTCATCCCAACTCGTCATATACCACCCATTTGTCATCTAGGCGTCACTTTAGGATTCGGCAACTAAACCACTTAGATAGATTTAGGAAAGAACTACATAGTTGGGCTTAAAACTACTACATTTGTATACAGTGAAAATGACATTGAATGTTGTGAACAAGGGACACGAACGAACAGCTGATTGTAACATGAAAGTAAAATTTAACGCACGGGACATGAACAGCGGTCTCCTGGATGAAAGCCCTGTGTTTGTTGGACTCATCCACCTCCCCTCCCGCCCACCCGGTGTGTATATTTTCGCTCTTTAAACTACGTCACAACACTCACGGCGCACTTCGTCAGAGCGTTTACTGTTGCCACGAAAGGGTTTACATTATACCTAATAGAGTGCTGCAGGGATGACGTATTTTTGTAAGCCAACCAGGAAGTTAGCATTGCCCTGGGTTCTCTCGACAAAAAGCCAATGGGATTTTTCCATTGGGTTTTGGATTATTGCAGAAAATAAGATCTGTGGCAAACACACGTTTATGATACTTACACATTTTGTTCAGTAAGATAATCTTCACAAATGAACACCACTTTTATGATTTTTGAAGAATGAATGCAAAGAGAGAAGTAAAAAGCTAACATTGGGCTATAAACAAACTACATCACAGTCGCATGAGCGCAAGTATACATAACAAGGCTGTAAAGGTGGACAAGTTGGCGTGATGACGTTTAGTAATCCCAAACCCATTGACCTCCAGACGAGGGAACGAAGTGCTAAAATGCTAACTCATTTCCCGGTTTTAGGACTCATTCCTGCAGCACTCTATGGAACGCCTACCAGGCGTTCCATAAGTGCCTTGTGCGGCGGTATAGATGCCCAGCTGTGTCAAAACCTCAGTAAAAAAAACTGAACTGGGAATGAGAACGGGCTGGGAATACAGATATTGGAGAAATACTTAAGTTTTACACCGTGGCATGCACCCTCATAAAAATATGTCCAAGTCAAAGTGGTCATTATGCTCCTGGACAGCAGTGGTTATCACTTTTTCAGATCACAATTGCCTTTCCTTTAAAGCAGGTGTTGCAAAAATCCGTAGCACGTTCATGCTTTTGAAACAGAAATGCTTCAGAGATTCCTGCTCCCACAGGCAAAGTGGTTCCCAGTGCATTGAAATGGCTGTGTGACCATCAGGGCTGAGAGATCTTTTTGGGATGAGATGTATACCTGTAAGAAAACGTCAAAGCTAAATAGAGTCGTATAACGATGAAGAATGCTACTGTGCATTTTCTGATTTGGTGTTAATGTGATATTCCTGGAAGAAATCAGCTCATTTTAGGCTCTCAGATCTCCTAAAATGCAGCAAAAACCACAGATCAAACGCCCATAGAATCAATTACATAAGACGCAGGATACAAACAGCATGTCTGCCTGAGGCCCTTCTGGTAATAACAAGGCTTTTCTTCACGTCAACACCACAGGCTAACATGCATTCTTCACCTACACTGATGAGTACACGTGAGTATGAAATCCACATTTCATCACTCGCTGGCTGCTTCTTCCCTACCCTGACGATAATTATTAAGAGAATTACATACAGGCATACGTGTCATTAGGAGGCACCATAAAGAAAAGAAGCAGAGGGGTGGGGGGGTTTACACATGGAGGCCTCTGCATCTTTTTAAGTGTTGGTAATAAAATGTAGCCACCACCTCCTGAAGAACTCCTGGCCAATGGGAACCCATTGAACAAATTTTTATGTGTTCTCCGAAAATGCTTGAGCATCCCCTGCGCCACTTCTCTCTCCGTCAGTCCTCAACATGCGCAGGTAGGACCGACTTCAGGGGGGAATTTCATTTCTGTGGCTCCTTCTGCTCCCGCATCTCACCACTCCACTGTTCCTCGTCGCTGAGCCTGACTGTCATCCGTCAAGGAAGGGAGTGAAACATGGCCTTCTCCAGCAGCTCTGGTTTGAGGTAACTATGTTGCATTTCTGGACAAGGCTCTTCATCAGCAACCTTTGAGCTTTTCGTGTAATTTCCATAATAATGAAGAGCCATCTCAGACTGGGTGTTCACTAATAATCTATTTTTAATCTGCATTTAGAAGGAGGAAACATACAGTACATCTAGACTGGGTGCAATGGGATGTGTAGCTTAGCATAGATTAAAAAAGATGGCCATTTGCATTTTAATCTGGCCCACACGCACACATCCTATAAACCTCTACTGTGTGACATTTCAAGAGTCTTTATCCCTTTGGTGTCATTCAGTTTGTTGGGCCTGAATCAATGAATTTACATTTCATTAACGCCCACAGAATCATCATCTGTAAAGACATTTTCACACATCTATTGCTCAAAGTCTTAGTCCGCACATTTTCTGCAACAGTCGACTTTAAAATGACTGAATTGTACAGCTGATTGCTTCATGCTCAACGGCGATCCATTTTGGGGTTATTAAGACAAATGAGAGTGCAGAAATCGTGCCAGGAGTGTTGGCTCACTCTTTGGATTCTGGGAGCACCTAAGGGACGTCGCAACACGGGTGGCGGCGGAGGGAAAGTCCCATCAAATGTTGATGAATGTCAGGAGTTGAAGTGGATGACATGTCATTACCTAATTGACTTTGACTGATATTTACTGGAATATATTTGGGGATTTTTTTTTTTTTTGGTCTTTGTAAATATTTTCCTCACTTTTGAACTGTGGCAGCACATAAACTCTTAAACAGGACCTTTTAATCTTGCAGGATGCAGATTAAACACATTTGTAATTACAGCAAATGTGATATATGGTGGCAAGTAAAACTGTAAGAAGCCGTGCGTGCAGCTTAAAGCCTACATTTAGACAGCTGTCAACTCTATAAATCTTTCAATCTTCAAATGGCTTTCATGTCATTACTCACAGTGAAAACTTACCCCCTGGGGATCCCTTTGCCTGCTACGCAAAGAAAAACTTCAAGCGGCAGTTGTTTTTGCAGGGTTGTCGTTATATTAGCCTAAATGTGAGGACAGATTGTCACTATATTTATTGTGTACCAAAGGAACAAACACGGCTTTTGTTGATTTTGATTCCATAATTGTGTTTCCACTCTTTCCTTTTCAGTTATACACAGAGCTACAAGTGCGACTAAATTATTATGAGAAGCTTATTGTGCAATTATGTGAAGAGATCCTTTAAGAGGAAAAAATAGCACAAAATCATACTTTGCAGAAAATGTAGCTTATTTGGTCACTATTAGTGTTCATTTTCATGCTCATAGTTCATAGTTACCTGTTTTAAAGGAATAAGTTTGACATGCTGGGAAATATGCTCGTCAGCTTTCTTAGATGAGAAGATTCATACCAAAAAAGTGTT
Organism: Sebastiscus tertius; assembly: GCA_916701665.1. Taxonomy (NCBI): domain Eukaryota; kingdom Metazoa; phylum Chordata; class Actinopteri; order Perciformes; family Sebastidae; genus Sebastiscus; species Sebastiscus tertius. The sequence goes on from CAKAOH010039560.1 coordinate 21,723, forward strand.
GTTGAGAGGAGCAGGGCTGGAGGCGGAGCTATCTCAGGAGGAGCAGGAAGTGGGAGGAGCCTGGCTTGATCACAGTCTATATATTGAACTCAGGTGTGAGCCATTTTGCTTTTCCATGGACTGGTGATAATTGTTTTGTCTGAGTGAAATGTAAGTTTTTTTGGCTCTTTTACATTTGCAGTACCTCAATGTTTGAGGTATATATGTTAAGTTTGAATAATAACACATGGTGCATATTTTCTGTTTAGATAAAACCAGCAGCCTGCCACCTGTTCCATATCTACAATAAATCACAATTGAAATGGACTCTTCCGGTGTCTCATTGTGCCTGACTGCATATCCATAGTGTTGATCACCGTATATGTGTTTCCCCAAAATGTCAAACTCTTCCTATGGGTTTATAAATTTGAGGAGTTAAACATTGCCCTTTTGTCATATTTCATCAGTGATGTGTAGCTGCACCTGTCTAGACTATAGATGGATCGGCGTGGAAGGCAGACAGCCAATACCACTGGGGCTGAAGATGCTCCTTTAATATGAAGGGTAGAATGGTAGAGAGACCCAACGCCTTTTCTGAACAGACCTTGCTGGTTTAGCCATTAGTCATTTTTCTGACAGTGCACTCTCACACACACAGATGAAGATACTCCTCAAGCACACATTTGCAAGAGAGTTCACACACTGGAGATGGGTTATGCCCTCAGTAACACCACCCCTACCTCATTCATCTCTCAGATTAATGTGCTACAACCCTTTGCTTTTGGAAAAGTCCTCACTATCACTATCAGTCATGTTGATGATGGGTTTGGGATGTCACAACTCAGGACATGCATCAAAAGGAGCTTGAGGAGGAGTGTGCTAATGCTACTGAATGTGAGGACAAAATGTCCCACTGCTTAAAGACTTTCACTGCTTTGTAAAGCCACCTGCATGGCTACTGTGGTCATTTATCCTCCACTTCCTGTATCTAATAGTGAAATGATCTGATTGGTTAAATTAGACCTGAATGGGCGGAGCCAAGAAATAACAGTCTGTTTGGTTGAGTAAAGTTAGATGACGCCCAGTGAAACAAAAAGTATACTGTACAAGCCAAGATGTAAATCTTTGGTGCTTTTTTTTACAGCAGCCGCCGCCATTTCGGACTGAAAACGTGTATTATATTTAGATTTTATTGTTCAACACAGGCCATTTTGGTAGAATATGATAACAGAACAGAAATAATTTAGTTTTTACTTTTGTACGATGGACGTTTTACTGGCTTCCAAAATGGCGGAAGCGTAGCTTTGCTGCTGGGCGAATAAGAATGAAAAATATTATTCATTATGACTTAGCAAAATTGAGAAATCTATCCCAACTCAACTACTACAGAGTCAGGTAATAATTGAATGTAGGTTTATCACTATAAGCAACACCTTTCACATATAGGTAATACAGCATAGCAGCTTACCATAGTTCATTGTAAACTATGTGAGATGACCAGTTTAGTTAGCTAACTGATGTAAGCATGCCATTAAATGCTGGTTTTATGGCTCGAATTCCTCCAAATAAATTTGAGTTTAATTTAGCTAATTAATCTGGCAGCAGCTAATGAAGTCGCTCTCCCTCTGTGTGTATTGTAATAATGAGTTTCTCTGTGCTATGTTGACATAGCCGGGATGGCATTTCATGCTTGTTTATGTGAGTGTACCCCACTGGCTTAGGTTAGCTCACAGCCGCTGTTCGCTATGTTCTCATACGTTGGTTACAGTATTGCAAGCTGTTTTAACATTTAATAGCTAGGCAGGATATTCATTAGAGATATCTACACCGTCATTTTGGCCTAGTCAAAACTCTAATTCAAGATATCCCTGAATCTATATTGATAGGCAAAACACTAATTTTAGATATCCGTAATTACATTTTGACTAGTATGATTCAAACTACTCTTGCCATTCATGTGAATGGGGTTTCTCATCACAGATATCTACAATTCAGTTGCAGATATCCGCAATGTGAAGCTATAGGAATTCTGACTAGTTGCAATGTAATTACGACTAGTCAAAATGCAATTGTAGATATCTCTAATGTTAATTCCGAATAGTCAAGCTTAGCTATTAAACATTAAAACGGCTTGCCATAGTTACAGCCGAGCGACGGCGTTGTCGCGGAAGCATAGCACCAACCCTCCGGTTCCACCTCAGGTAAACATTGTTTGCTTTGTCAGCACTTTTGCAGTTGTTTTTCCACTGTTAGCAACGTAAGCTGCGAGTTGCCAGCCCAGCCAAAGAATATACTGTATATTGCATCTTGCTTGGCTTCAATATATGTTCTTTGTCTATACTCTTTGCCTTGTTGCCTTTGCCATGTTGAGAGTCATGCAGAGGCAATAGAATGCTCCCAATCTTGCATTTAGCACCACCGTCTTATCCCATTTAAAGTAATATGTCTCATCGTCGCTGGAATGCAAAGCAAACACAATTTGAAGAAACTGTGTAAAGCTTTTCTTTCTATTTGTGTGCTCAGGAAGAGCGCAGAGGACACAAGCAAAGTGCTTCATGTGAGGTGTTTTATTGATCCAGACACAAAGAAACTGTCAAAGAGAATTAAATGCGTGACTGAATACTGATTTTTCTCCTTCATTCCTGAACAGAAAGCAACCATGGCATCTGTCGATTTCGGCGCGCTCCCAGGTCTGTATGGCTCTACTGTCCCTCCTCCTCGCTCCAGCATTGGGACGTAAGTCACCCACAGGGCAACGCACAATCACTGACGCACGTCACAGAATCAGTGTACCGTATATTGCATGAATGCTGCCATTGCCGTGAAACTGTTTGTCCTGTAAACACAGACAAAGAGGACTCAGGTTAATGGTAACGCCCGCATGTTGACTGTTGCTAGGTCATTCCCTTTATCAGAACTCACAAAGCAAAAGGCCGGAAATAGCAGGCACACAGTGCTGGTCTGTGTTGCAGGATTAAATCAGATTAAATGTCCCCTCTGATAATCACAACAAGCCCATTCTCTCCTGTTGTTTGGGGACACAGTAAATCTAACATTAAAGCGCAGTGAGTGCCAGATACAGTAGGTGTACTGCCTGTTTTGCCTCATTACTACAGCACACACATGCAACTGCATGTGACATCTTAATTGTGGTTCATCTGCCGCTCATTGCACTAATGACTTGCTTTCTGAGCGTAATGCTGCGGCAGGCAGTAACTTTAACAACTTGAGGTCCACATGCACAGTCAGATAAGTGTTTAGTGGTAGTAAAATGTGGGATTATAAATACCATCTCACCACTGTATCTCATTTCTCAGCAGTTATGTGGGATCTGGGAACGGCTTCCAGATGTGTTGTGTTCACGCTGCTCACTGTAAATGAGCTGACTCAGGTTATTGACTGGGGAGGCCCTCCGGCTGTCGCCATCCTCGTTTCATGGTGTTTTTTGAGAGGCTTTTCCCCTTCATTACAGCAGTGTAGTGAGTCAGGGATAGCCCCCTCTTCTGACACATCCATGGAATTGATTTTCCACTGTATGAAATTGTTTTTTTTTTAAGAAAAAAACATGTCTTGGGACTTGCAAAAATGTGTACCAAGTACTGAACAGCTGTTGTATTGAAACTGAATCCTTATTCCATCAAGCTTTTCTAAATTCACTCATAATTTATATCAACAACAGTTTGTTAATGAAAAACTAGGCCAGTCTTTTATTTTTGTAGATTAACAAAACAAACAACATAAAAGTATGGATTTTTTTTCAGAGAACTGAGAAACAGTAATGATGAAAGCTCAAATCAAACGGCAGTGTGATGAATTGCAGGTTGCAGTTTCCACCCCAAGGAGACTTCCATCTTGATAAATCATACACATTAACATAACGAAAAGTGGCTCCACTGCCATATTGACCTTCTAAAATGTTTCCGATGACATATTGCTTTGGCCGCAGTCATGCAACACTAGCTGCCATATTCATCAACATTATGTTTCCCATCTCTGAGGACATATTTGGACCACAAGGGGTGTCTGTTGCCGTCTGCATTATAAATCTCAAACACTATGTTGATCAGTGTGAATGTGTGAATATGTGAAACGCTGTAAGTGTAGTTGTAAGAGAAACCAACATTAAAAATGCAGCACAGTGCATTGTGATGTTAATCCCCTCTGACATTATTGCTTTTCTCTTGTATTTGTCTCCTGGAATACGCCAACTGAATTAAACAGACCGGTAATATATTGCATTTATTAAATTAAGTTAAGAGACCAGGATTTTAAGGATAACAAGATTCTTGCTTTCTGTTTTGTCCTTTCAGAACTAGACTTCAACCGACTGGATGGCGATACCGTCTGCCCACCAATGAGAGGTGGACAAGATGACCTTCCAGGTAATGACCTATAGGTTTTGGGGGCTGCCCTCTCTTAGTAGGGCAGGGCAATATGGCTATAGTATATTGATATATTTATGATATTAGACTAGATATAGTCTTAGATTTTGGATATCATAATATGGCATAACGCCGAATTCACACCAGGCTGTGGCAAAGTGTGGCTCACCGCAAAAACGTATTTTTTCTGCAGCCGGGAGGTGCGTTCACATGCTTCAGGCAGGAAGAAATTCTTTGTAAAGTAAATCAACATGTCACAGGAGACACAGGATCTGTTTACTGACCGTCTGCAAGTACTCTGGCCGCACTTCGCCGCTAAAAGTTAAACTTTTCCCAACTTTTGTTTGGCCGCACTTCGCCGCAGAATCAAACGGCTGCAACATTGCATGGCAGCTCGCCGAAGGCTGCACTTCGCTACCGCTCTGGTGTGAAATTGGCCTAAGTGTTGTCTTTTCACGGTTTTAGTGAAGTGATTTTCTGGACTTTCCAGACTGTTCTAGCTGCTACTTTGGTCATTATGTCCATTGGCCACATTACTGAAGATTATTCATCAAAAATCTAGTTTTGTAGATATTTTGTGAAAGCACCGATAGTCAACCCTACAATAGTGTCTCAATATCGATGTATTTGGTCGAAAATATCAGATTTTTAATGCTTTTTTCATGCTAAATGACTTATTTCTAAGAAACGCATGAGCACATCTCTGGTAAACACATGATTTAAAGTGACACTTTTGTGATTCTTTGTGGAGAAACTCAGTTTTACAGATATGTCCATTAAATCAAACCAACAAAATCGTATCAGGCGTTAGTCGACTGAGCATTTCTTTGGTCGAGGACAGCCCTGGTCGGGTTGTGTTCAAACAAAAGAAAAAGCAGCTATTGAAGCTGGTGTAAAACCACAAACCTAAGCTTTCAAAAATCACTAAAAGAGAAAATGGACTATCCAAAGGAAGGTGGTGAGTTTAATTAGTTAGAACAGGGTGGGCCACCTAATGCCTCAAAACACTCTAGATTTCAAATGAGGCAAATAAAACGTTCCACTTGAGCTTAACAGAATCTGAGTTGGAACAACCTGTACTCAGCAAGATTTTAATTGCTCGCCACAACACATCTGCACTCCTGCTGCTCTGTGGTTTGAAAAAGTAATTAATTCTTATATAGGAAAATTGTTCATTTCACATGTGATTCATTATCATTTTGTCTCCTCATATTGCTCGTCATAAGCTTTGATTATACATTTCCTGTAACTGTGAAATAATTATGCCATTATCATGATGGAGTGCTCTGATGCTCTGTTCAGTTACCAACACAAGCTCTAGGCTCTTGTTCCCAAGTCACAAAGAAACTATATTGGCTGTTTTGTTGAGACACATTTTGTTTCATCAAGATTATGTAATGCCATATGATCTCATAGAAACAAGCTCCTTACTGTATGTTGTGGTCACAAAGTAATGCTAATAATATTGCTTTCACCTCTGCTGTAACAGTCACACCTGTGCGAATGCAGGCGAGTGACTTTCACCTGCTGAGTCGTTTTTTCATACTGAACGTCACCAAAGTTGAACTCCACGTGAATGAAAAGAAGCAAATCTGCTTTGCCACCTGAAGGGAATGTTTTGTTACCCCTTCACTCGCATAGAATGGGAGTGAACGGGAGGCAAATATAAATTTTGCTCCTGTGTGACCTTTATGACTTTTATGTAGTGGTTTATTTATTTTTTTTAAAACTTTTTGATAGATGTATCTTTTTCCTCTTGCTACCAGTCTTTATGCTAAGCTAAGCTAATCATCTACTGGCTCTAGCTTCATATTTAGAAAGCGGCCAAGCTAGGTCAAGTTTAAAGAAGTAGTTGGACATGTTGGGGAATACACTTATTTGCATTCTTTAAGCTAAATATGATGGCACCACCAGGAGCTGGTTAGCTTTGCTTAATAAGCTTTCTGCTGTGTTCACATGGAATCAGGCAGATGGTAGACAGCTAACCGATATCATGTTAATGGACGAGAGCAGGATGGTCAAATTTGGCAAGGCCGACAGAGAATACCGGCAATGGTAACGGTAGACGGCATTGCCGTTCAAAGTTAATATGTTTTAACCTTTTGCCGTCCCCCGTGACAGAATTTACAACCGAAAGACAAAATTGTTTAAGTTTTCAATAGAATATTAAGAGAAAGCTGCATTTTATAGCTACATGCATTACTAGAATAATTACATAAAATAGTAGACACAAAATAATTTTATTTAATATATTTTGTTCCATCACTGTAGCAACTTATCGTCACGCGTGCTTCGTTTGCCGTCCTGCCATTCCGTCAGACTTTTTGTTTTTCTCACGCCGTCTACCGTCTGCCTGATTCCATGTGAATGCAGCATAAGTGCTGCTACTGTCATTACTTCTACTTACTGCAATAAGAACAAGATTTATAATAAAATTAAATGCATTATTATACAGCTTTATATTATCCATTACTTATCAGCCTCTTGGTCATGTCTAGAAGGTAACCCTCAAGTTGCGAAAACTTGGAAAAACTCTTGTGAAACTCGCTGCCCTACGACCTATCCTAACCTATTCAAGGTCAATGCCTAACCTTAACCATCTTGCAAGAATTTTGCAATTTGCGTGTTACCTTCTAGACACAACCCCGCCTCTCCAACTACGACACCATCATATATATGTGATACATTATCCTTTGTAGGTTTTGATCTGATCACCCAGTTCCAGCTGGATGTGATCCCTCTGAAAGGTGTGAGGAAGGTGGACGGCTCCACCAACCTGCAGGTGGCCTACCGCCTCGACAAGGAGGCCAACTTCCAAATTCCAACCATGTAAGTACAATAAAGAGGGTTAAAAAAGAAAAAATGATAAAAGCATACTCACATGTTGAGAGGCAGCAGTGGTCCTCCTGATGCAGGTGTTGCATTATTACAGGACCGCCACAGATGTTACTGCATGGCGAGCAGCATATAATTGGTAGAGGAAAAACATGTCTGAACCTATTTGGCAGACACAAAGGCAGAAGAGAGGCATTTTTGTGTATGCGTGAGTGGGGGATTGGAAAAGCACATAAGAGACATATTTCACCATGCCTTTTTGGTAATGATTTATCTTCTGTTACATGTTACAAAGGTTTCGAGTGAAAAAAGTCAGCGCTGGCTTCCTGTTTGATTTTCCCTCGTTTTTAATTAAAGGTTAGCTGTAGCATCATGGCCGGATTACCCCGCGTGGGGAGCCTGGGGCAAAAATAAGATGTGGGCCCCTATTGAGACACCGCACCCCCTTTAAAAAAAAAAAAAAAAAAAAAAGGGAAATCTGGAAGCCATTTAGTATTTCACTTTCATAAAGTTAGGCAACCTGCAAGAGTCAGATTTTAAAAGGATTGTCATGATGATTGAACACTGACTCCTACATTCCCCATAATGCAACCAATTTTTTTGACAGCAATGAATCTATTAATATATCAATCAAGAAAGAACTTTATTGTCATTATAAAAGCACAACAAAATTGCAGTTATGTCAACCTCAAATGGTGCATTGTTTTAAAAGACTTAAGCACATATTTGGGGCGGCTGTGGCTCAGAGAGTAGAGCAGGTTGTCCACCAATCGGAAGGTCGGTGGTCTGATCCCCGGCTGCTCCACCACATGTCGATGGGTCCTTGAGCAAGATACTTAACCCCAAATTGCTCCCGAAGGTTTAGCCATCAGTGTGTGAATGAGCATTTAGATTAGATGGGCAAAGTTGGCACTGATAGCCTCTGCCATCAGTGTGTGAATGCTGACATGTAGTGTAAAGTGCTTTGAATGGTCGGAAGACTAGAAAAGTGCTATATAAATGCAAGTCCATTTACCATATTCACAAGGAATAAATAAGGCACGAATAAGATAAAAGATTACTAATAAATATCAGCGATAAAAAGTGAAGAATCCAAGCAAGTACAAAAATATAAGCAATAAAAGTATAATACAATAACGCTAAAATACAACAAGCGAGTGTGCATATCTTATCTTGAACTATTTGCTATGTAAAGATATAGAGGAGTAATGTCTTTCTGAGCAGAAAATGAAGTCTCTCTCCCTCTGTGTGTGTTGTAATCAGGGCTTCTCTGTGCTTTATTGACATAGCCGGGCCGGCCGCGCTTGCCTTTAAGTGCAGGTTAATGCATGGGAACGTGCCCCACTGGCTGGCTCATTGGCTCTGCTCTGCTCTTTAATCCCTAGTATGAGTCAAGCTCTTATAAAATGTGTATTAATGTCATCATCAGGGTTATTTCTTCAAACTTTGGAAAGCTCAAGACAAACTGACTAATTCTCCTCATGGCGCGTAAACAGAACTTGGTGGAGTGCCCCTACTTTTCAGTTAATCAAATTACCACGGATCCGATCCCACTTTACCCCGTCTATAATGCAGCCCCATGTAGCAACTGCGGCATCAAAATAGAGACATTTATATCTTTTTGCACTTTAGTTAACAACTGAAGGGCATGATGTTCAGGAGATAATTTCACAAAACTGGTTTCAGCACAGAGTGTGCATGGCTTTACCACTTAACATATCCAAAGATGTCTCTTGGTGTTCCTCGGTGTGCCTGCTCCAGTCTGTTCGGGCTAATCTTGTCCTGCAGGCCAGCTTTCCTTAAAAGCCGTTATGCAACTCGCTGGCATCCTGCACCTCCGCCACTCGGGCCTGTCACACTGAATGTAAATACATGTTTATTTCCCCCCCTCCACAAGTCCCGTGGCACAGACTTGTGCTTTGAAGTCCGTCCCTGCCAGCAGGCTTCATGCTGCAGTCCCTACCCTGTTTTTATTCTGCAGGACACAAGCAGCACATACTTTAGACTTTCTCACCTCAGGCAAAGACGGAGAGTGGTCTTCATTTGTTTTATTGGCTGACAGGAAACTCTTTTTTTTTTTTTTTTATTGCCTCACCTTGTTCATTTACAAGATGGTTAAAAGTCCGGCTGCAGCGCCCATCTATGAATGCAACCACCCACTGAGAATCTGGCTTGTTAAAAACACAGAAAGCACCAGACTGTGGATGCTAACCAGGTTTGCATGTAGGTGAAGGAGTGATTTATGCACTGAGGCAGCCTCTTTCACAGTATCTCATTTTTGATACAATAGCATGCCTTGTTTCTTTGAAGCGTGTAGCTTTAATTTATTTGTATTTGACACTCAAACACAGGGATGGCGAGGCTTTTAAGTTATTTTTAATCCTCGACTTTTGCTTGACTGGATGATAGTTTTTGCCGAGGGGTGTTTATTTTGTGATCATGAATTAACTTTGACATAAAAGACTATTTTGAGAATAAATAATAATTCTTTGAGCTTTTCCTTTGAGCATCATTCAATAAAAGCATCATTGTGCTCCCATACCTCAGCTGATTTGAACCCTTATGCTCTTATTTCCCTCTCAGGTTGAACTTTCCTCGCGGCTTCCCTGACGAGTACTCCTTCATGGTGACCTTCCGCATGATCAAGAACAGCGTGAACAAGGTGTGGAACATCTGGCAAATAGTGGACGAGGACGGCCACAAACAAGCCGGACTCAGGCTGAATGGCGACCAGCAAGCTCTGGAGTACTTCCTGATGGGCGCTGATGGCAACCTGCAGACCGTCACCTTCCCCGGCCTCTCCGTGCTCTTCAACACCAAGTGGCACAAAGTGATGATCGGCGTGGAGCGTGAACAGGTCACTCTGTACGTGGACTGCCAGCCTGTGGATCAGAGACCCATCAAGGGCAAAGGCCCCATCAACACAGAGGGAGACACTCTCATTGGCAGGCTGGATACCGATCCCGACGCCTCCGTAGTGGTAAGCGAGGATGGAGAACCGCCTGCTGCATTTAATCATGTTCACCGACTCCACTTACAGGCTCTGTCAGTGAAATGGTGCCCTCTGTGAACAAACACGTTCAGGTTTATATGTGTGCTGAGCTCTGCTATAATTCTAAAGTGCTGCAGTCACAGCAAAGCGGCTCAGCAGGGTTCCAGCTGGAAAAAAAGGAAAAACTTAATCCCCGCACAAAATAGCGCTGGTGGAACATAAAGCTCAATAACCCATAGAGGGAATTGATTCAAAACTACAAAGAAATAACTGTACCGTAGCAGTTCAACATTCTTTGTCGGTGTCACACCTGAAAATGAATGATCAGCAAAGTGGAAACCGCTTACAGTGATCACGGTTACAGTGATCAACCGCTTATATGGATCAAAAAGCTCGGGGACAGAATCCTTCCTATACAAATGCTGTTTGAGTAATTCGCTTACAGTTATCAAGTAGTCCGCTTACAGTGTTCATTTTGGGGTCTTTTCATACATGACAAGATATGGAAAAAACATTTAAAACTACATTAGACTAACATTAATAGAATTTTTGTTATGTTTTTTTACTTTACTCCCTATATACCTCGCGGACTGTCTGCTTTCTGGTTGGATACCTGTGCTGCGTGCACAATGAAATCTTGAAGGGAAAAAGACATTTTCTCTGAATAAAAAAGCTAATACAGCACAAGGAAGGCACCTGTGGTTGAAACCCCTGTCAGGTTAAACTTTGCCGATCCTCAACCGGCTCTGTGGCAACACATGCAGACCGGCGCCCGTCTCCTTCTATGTCGCTACCGAGTGAGAGAACCAGGAGCTAAGGGCAAAGGGGTGCCGTTCATCTACATGCACGCTCGCGCTGCAGAGCCGGCAAAAAATGGCAATGTCTCACCCGTGGTGAGGTTTTATAGGCAGAAGAATGGGCAGCAAGCCGGTAAATAGTGATTCATTACTTTGTATTCATGTAATAAATATACAAATGTCAATTAGATGGTAATTAGGGCTGTGAATTGGTACGAATCTAGCGATACGATGTGCATCATGATACAGAGGTTACGATTCAATATTGACATATAGTACGATACTGTAAGCAAAGCAATATATTGTGATTTTTTTTAAATCTCAATTTAGGAAAACTGTCATAGTATAAAGAACACACCGCCATATGCATTAAATCTAAGTAAAAGTGGACTTTTGTATGCAATCAGAACAGTGGGATCTTATTAACATCAACATAGCACTACTTTGAGAGGGCGTATACACTGAGGGGGTGCATGTCGAATTAAATAAAGTATTGTCAGAGTTAATCTTTGCATGTAAACTATTAATTGAAAATCGATGCAGTGTTTTTGAGAATCGATACAGTATCACAAAAGATAATATTGGGATATTTTCAATATTTTTTTTACACCCCTTAATGGTAATCTTAAGCATGAGAAATGATGCACAAAGACAAAAATTCTGTTCTAATAATCATCCGCTTAAAGTGATCCATTTTTCATGGACAGACGTGATTACTATAAGCGTTTTTCGCTGTGTTGTGTTTGCAGTAACATTTAACATTCCTTTTTCAGTTTGAACTCCAGTGGATGCTGATTCACTGCGACCCGAAGAGGGCCCAGAGAGAGAGCTGCAACGAGCTGCCCGCCACCGAGGTACAGTAACAAGGACTCGGATCTGCTCAGCATCTGCTGTGGTTTGTGGTTTCATTCAGTGTTGATTGGGCTTTCAGCATGCTGAGAGAAAACGAGGGCAGAAATGCTGAGATGGAGTTGCAGAAGTGTAACACATACTGCCAAGCAGTTTCCTTTAGTAGCCAACATCCAGAGGTTGCAGTTCATCCAAAACAATTTGCAAGTTGGACAAGAGCAGATTGGAGTTGTAGCTCTACAAACATTTCTTGGAAGCAGAGCTGTTAAGAAGCAGGCAGACGTGATCTCATTGGCTGTGTTAAACCTCAATGCATGGAGCCAAAAACACAACCACTACTCAGTTAACTGGCAAACTTTAATAACGAAGAGGAAGTTTGATTAAATTAAAAGTGTGAGATCAGAAACCAAAACCTGCGTAGTGTGCATAGTGCAAGATTTTTGTGGTGAACCATTTCATCTGAAGTCAGCACAGAATACAGCATGTGCCGCTTATGTTGACGTTAGTTGGCAGCTCCTGCGACATAAAACACAACATGAAGCCCAATAACAATTTTGCATAGTTACATCTAAATTTGGAAAGTCTCGGTGATGGGTACATATAATGTAGTATAATAGAGATGATTTAACAGCTAACGTGTGTTGCCCTGCCTGAAATAACTCTTGTAAAAGCACACTACCTGCTGCTACTTGATTATCAGCTGACAGGAATGCAATATAACACCTGCCGCCTGCTGTTTAAGACCATTAAATGTGGTTTTCTCCACCCATGTTGCTGAGGACAAAGGGTGGAGCGACCTGACAACACCAGACAGCGTGTACTCTAAGAAACATTATCCACAGATTTGTTTTTTGCTCATTCTATTATCCTTTCTTTACTGTATTTGCTATGATAGAGGGTCAGCAGGTTTACTAACTTTGTTAATACCTCAAATTTAGAGAGTCAGTTAGCTTAACCTGCTAAACAAGACTCTTTACCTTAGCATGCACTTATTTAGCTAGTAACATGAGCAATAGGCTTCATAAGTTAGATGTATTTCTTAGGGTTTCTGTTCTTTAGAAAGAGAAGAGTTTGACCTCTGGATGGTTTATGCAACAGCCAATACACCATCTGTAGACGTTAGCTAGTTAACTAGAAATGATTGCAGCCTCTAACTGATCTGTACTTGTGAATTTATAATATTTCTCTCCAGTCTCTTTCCACTTTACTCTGGTTTTCATATGTTTACAAGCCCCTGCATAGCTCAAATGTTTTTGCTTGGTTGAAACATTTTGAAGTCGCAAAGACTTTGCACAACCCTGGGCATATTAATACACAATCACACAATCTCTTTCCATTGCTATGTTGATGACATACAACTCTATTTATAAAACCAAACCCAATGGACTGTACTTCTTTAAAAACCTGTCTAAAGGATATCAAATGCTGGATGTCAAATAACTTCCTCTAGATCAATGAAGAAAATTCAGAATTAATATTATTTGGGGTCTTATTACTTCGGTCTTCAGTGACACATTTGCTGACATAACAGCTTCTGTTGAGCCTAATGCTTGAAATATAGGAGTCATCTTTGATTCCAATTTAACTTTTGATCATCATGTCAAGAAGGTAGTTCAGCCTTTTTTTTATGAACTTGGAATGGTTTCAGAAATGAGATAATTCTAACATTTTCTGACTTTTAAGGTTTTACGCATTACTTTGAAAGCACTACATGGTCTAGCCCCCAGCATACATCTGTGAACTTTCATGCCCCTATCTACCTGCACATAATCTCAGATCGTTCAGCAAAACTCTACTAACAGTACCCCGATCCCAGACTTAAGGAGACTGTACTTTTTACTGTCAGGGCCCAAAACTCTTAACTGTTGAAATTTGCCTTGCAACCTTGCTGATTTCCTTTAAATCGCTACTAAAAACTAATTTATTATTATTTATTTTTTATTAATTCACTCATTATTATTATTATTATTATTATTATTATTATTATTATTATTATTATTATTATTATTATTATATTATTATTATTATAACAACAAATGCAGCATGAGGTAACCAGCATATTCTGTTTTTCAGGAAAGTTATGACAATGTTATCCTATCCATGACAACATATTATCTTTCATTTCAGTGTGGCTTTAGCACAATTAATGAGATTTCTGCCAGAGAGAAATACTTGTAGTCTATAATGGAAAATGCCACTCTGACTGCTGTCTCATATCTCAATCTGTAGAAAGTCTGCAGTGCAATGAATTAGAATTAGCTGGAGTATTATTATTCAATCACTCATATCAAGATGCAAATTTCCCTTCCCACTACAAACAGAGATGTTTCCTGGCCTGGTGCGCTCTATTAGATTTCAGGCTAACATTCCTGCTGTGAGGTGGTTCTGTATATGAGGAGTGTTAATACTATGGGCTGTATATTCAAATGACAGCATGATATACTCACTACTATGATGATGAACAAGGCTTCTGCTGACACTTTTGGTGAGGGTGGTGTGACTACTTTCACTAACTCTCCCTTTATCTGATTTCTCTTGCTTCTTCAGATGTTTGCCAATGCTGAGGTATTTATTTATCTACTCTACTTTCTTTTTGCTTTGTGATTTGAAGCCAATAATCTACTTCAGTGCTTCGGTCACCTAATTGCCTCATTGCTTCGTTCTAAACCTAATATACTGTACGGTGGTGGTTTTGCTTGTTTGCTGTTTTAGGGCATAGAGATATAATAGAGTTATACCTGGGATATCCCAAATTAGAAACACGCCTGCTGGCTGTGAATAAACACATGCACTTTAAGATTGTTGCATTAACATTGAAGTAGCAAATTAAATTGCCCTCCTTAGTCCAAGTATTTGTTGAATTTTCTGTTCTGTTTTATTGCTTTAAAAGCATAATACATCAAATAGTATTTGGTATAATGTAATGTATTCACCATAAATGATTTGATGAGTCCAGTCCCTGAAGGTGTGAGTTTCCTAATTTGTTTTAATCATTTAATAAAAGCTATATCCATAGTTTTCATTCAGTCATTTCACCGTGGTTTTCTGACTGGTTGTCTCCACTCTCAGCCTGACAAATCAGTCCAAGGCCCCCCAGGAGTCCCTGGCATAGAGGGCCCCCGAGGCCCCGCAGGAGAAAACGGCAGAGATGGAAGAGATGTAGGTGTTTCCTCTTTCTTTTTTCTAGTAATCCCTTAAGTCCTTTTATTGTCTGAATCATTTCTATTAACATAGAGCAAATATTCTCTTTATATCTCTGCTTTCTTTAACAATGTTGTTTCATTCGTCTCTCCAGGGTCTTCCAGGTTCTACTGGCAGTCCAGGCAATCCTGTACGTATGAAATGCTAAATAGTGTACTGACAAAAAATGCTTTGCAGGCTGTGGATCCATTCTCAATCTTTTTATGTGATACCTCAGAGAAAAGATTCACTTTATCTATGTGTTTAAGCATTCACAGAATTTCAAAACTGATTTGTCCAAGACAATATGACTTGGCATTACATAATGTTTTTTTTTAAATATTCTAGAGATGGCACTTTTTTGTAGGCCAACCCAGAAAACTTTATTTTGAAATTCCAAAGATTACGGAGACGTGAACGAGCATCGGTCAAAACAGTGAGGCGACACACATGAGACTGAACGTGATTGACAGCTAAAACCACAATATCACTGTATATTTCACATGCTTGGCAGTAATGTTTCCTGTCCAGTAAGAATTTTGCCAGCTCGGGGTCCGTTTTGATACCCAAAACCGAACGAAGTTACCCTCCATGAATCAAAGGACCAGCCAATGTTGATTCTTGTTTTCCCCCCGACGTCAGCCACATTCCTATTTTGCAAGACAGGCTTCATTAGATTTAACTCTGTTTTTTTTGTGCTTCCGTGGAGTTTGTGTTCTGGAGTCTGAGTTGTGGTGGGATCTGGTTATTTGTTGACGTTTGTGGTTAGTTGCACACTGTTAGCCCTGTAGCAGAGCTGAAGAGAATAAAGGCACTCACGAGGGCGCATGATGCCACATCCGTTGGATTTTCCTGTAAAAACAAAAACAGGCCCGCATTCTTCACATTAAAAGCAATCTACAGGCTGATAGGGGAAACCCAGAAAGTCACGGAAGGTCTCACTTTTTAGGTTAAGTTACAACCTACTCACACCAAAACGATTAAAAAATGTAACAGTCCCTTTTCAGTCTCAGATGCGATTCCACTCCATAATCAAAGCCATATTATTTGCTTTACTTTATCCATTACTGAATGTTAGCTTGCCAGATTAATGCAACACATTGGCTGAATTCTGTCTCTGTCTCTCTTCCCACTGGGCTTTGTACATCTATTGGCAGCACATGACACACATGGACACAAAGGATCAGCAGTCAGAAAGAGGAGAGAAATTTACAGATGTGGAAAGCATACTAAAATATTGTACTCAATTAAAAGTACTGTTACATTAAAGAAATTATACTCAAGTAAAAGTACTATAAAAAGTGAAAAGTGAAAGTTTCTGGATTTCTTCTTTCATATATCACTGTCTTGACAAAAAAGCTACATAAATTCTCAGAGTAGGCTGCTTATTTAGACGATGTTTGCTAACGAATACTCTCTTACTTGCTAAAAAGGCAAGCTTCAGTACTTTGTAGCCACAAGAAAGTGTTTGCTTCTAGTGAGTCATTTCTTAGTCCAGACATCACTCTCCCTATTAATGTCCTGTGCAAACCCCTAGAAATGAAAGAAATTGGTAGTCTGGTGAGGGAACCTGGCGATCAATGCAATGTACTGGATAATGAATTTTACACCGTTGAAGTCGTTCTTCTTGGATAACACAAATAAACGCCACAAAATGCTATTTGCACTGATACATAACAGACCTGAAATGTTTTAGGATTTGTTACTGATTGAACCTGAACATTAAGTGAAGGCAACATGTTTACCGGTTCCTCCGCCATTCATCGTTGCTCTTTTCCCGTCCAACCCACTTTGTTATCTGCATGGCCTTACACAAGCTTGGGTTGTCGTTGATCTAAGAAACAACGAGAGCGGCCCACCTCTCATTGATTAAATGTTGACTGTCACTGCCTTCTGCGTATCGTAGCAACGCTGCAGAGAGATGCAGGAAGAAGATAAAGCTGTTTTATTCCTGTTGTGTCTGTTTCCTAGGGCAGCAAAGGGGAGAAGGGGGAGATCGGTCTTCCCGGACAGAGAGGCCTGCCTGGCCTTCAAGGACCTGGTGTAAGAAAACATCACCTCATCCACTGACACACACTCTCTTTCTAATATCTACCAGTACTGTCTGTGTGTGATTGTGCGTTTATTTTCTGCAGGGTTCTTCTGGTCCAATGGGTCCCAGAGGGTCTGTAGGGGAGAGAGTGAGTAACCATTTATATCACTCTGAAATCATTCAGTTGTAAGAATTGTATTTTGTTTTTACAAACATAGCCATGAAAAAGTCATAAAAAGTCATAAAAAAAAGTCATAAATGGCATAAAAGTTGAAGTTTACAACCATGTCTGTCCAAAATGTCATCAATTCATAATTTTGTCCTTTTAGACATTTGTGTGAAATTGTCATAATTAGCGTATAAATTCTTGAATTATGGCCAAAAACGTGTTTTGTGATGCCACTGACCTTTGACCACCAGTTGATCTTTGAATCCAAGTGGACGTTTGCGCCAAATTTGAAGAGAAATTCACTCAAGACGTTCCTGAGATATCACAAGAATAGGAGGGACATGAGGTCACAGTAATCTTGACCTTTGACCTTTTAACCATCAAAATCAAATCGTGTCATCCTTGACCTTGGATATTTCTACCAAATGTTAAGAAATTCTCTCAAGGTGTTCCTGAGATACCACGTTCACAAGAATGAATGGGCTGCTTTCGCCAACGCGGAGGCATGTCATACTATAGTATGTCATATAGTAATATAGTGTACTAATGTTTACCTCTTGTTTGCAGGGACTTCCTGGCTTTCCTGGACCCGCAGGTCCTCCTGTAAGTTGAAAAAATCTCTTATAAAAGTAACATGCATGGAAATGACACCGTATGTGATCATGAAGAAGCGACCAATGCTAATCTGTATCTCCTGTCTCTTGTTTCACAGGGACCAGCAAGTGAAGGACCCGCTGTATGTGTTCACTGCGTCTTCTGTTTTATTCTGAAACATTGTTGAAATGCTCATACATGACCTACTAATGTGTTGCTGTATTAAATGCTGTGTGTCTGTCTCTGACCACCAGGGACCACCAGGGAAACCAGGAATCCCAGGAGACGAAGGAAACATCGGACCTGAGGTCAGATGAACACACATTCTAAAAGGACCAGTGTGTAACAATACTTGTAAACATAGTGACACGTTTAAGATTTTTACAGCGTTATAAAACTATATATTTTCAACATTTTGTTCTTGGTCACATATCAAATGCTTGCTTATAATTGTCTGAAAATATTTCCTGTACTTGCAGGGTCAACCTGGAGCCAGAGGGCCAGCCGGCATTGCAGGGCCTCCTGGCCTTCCTGGTCCACCAGGGCCTGTGGTAAGGACCAGAACTAACCCATGTTTTATTGACTACTACTAATTTATAATTTTCATACATTTCATACAATACACATATTACAATGTGTATTTTATTTTTTATTTTTTACGTTTGTTCTAATTTATTTAACTTTAGATCTTCAATATTTGAGAACATATATGCAGAAACTGATATTTACGATTACGATATAATACCTGGTCACTGTGTTTGAATCGGACACTTCATGCCAAAAATTACAAGTATATTGCAACTAGACGTGTATTATTTAAATTTAAAAGTCTCTGAAACAGAGTGTAGACATTGGGATGCTAAATTACTTCAGTGTCATCAGAGGCTTCTCATAGACCTAAACCACGTAGGTCTGGTCAAATCTAAAATAATACAGTGTACAACTGATTGTGCCAAAGCTGACAAAACTGAATGATCAGTATCTGCATGCCTTTTAAAGGTCCCATATTATGCCAATTTTCAGGTTCATACTTGTATTTTGTGTTTCTACGAAAACATGTTTACATGCTGAATATAAAAAAAAAAAAAAACTTTATTTTCCTCATACTGTCTGCTTGAATATACCTGTATTTACCCTCTGTCTGAAATGCTCCGTTTTAGTGCATTTCAACAGAATTGCAACAGAATTGTGTTGCCTGGCAACAGTTTGGGTCCATGCTTATTTCCTGTCAGCTGATGTCATTAACATGCACTGCAACCAGGAATTAAGTGGGACACATTTATAATGTTTATGTTAAAAACCATGTAATGGTCTAAATATTGTAAATTTGTGACATCACAAATAGACAGAAATCCTGACGGCTTGTTTCAAACGCACAATATCTGAATACAGGCTGTGTGTATTTCTCTGTATATTGAGCGCTTCGATACTTTCATAGTATTTATAGAACTTATTTATTAAACCTGCTTTATAATATAAAAGACATGAAAATCTTACTTTTACAATATGGGACCTTTAATAAAAGCTCAATATCAGCCACATATTGACCTCCTAGTAGAACAGGTGTAACTCCATACTAATTTCTCATCACTACTTGGACACGCACACATTTCTTTTTGAGCTCAGATTTCCAATTGTGAAACCACGAGTGTATGGTGTAATTGCATGCTGCAGTCTCTTTACATATTACCTCTCTGGGAATTTCTGGGAAAGCTTTCACTCTGCTGTGTTTTAGGGACCGCCTGGTGCCACCAGTGAGGGAAGCGGGGAACCTGTGAGTGTTTTACTGTTTTTCCTACTGCCAAATGTTTCCTGGATGCATGGCAAATTGGATCGGTGGCAGTAAATTTCTGATCAAATGGAGTCGTTGGAGTTAAGAGGCTCTGCAGCAGCCATGTTTTGTTGAGTGTCTGATTGTCTGTTTAGTTTAGTCTGTCCCATCTCTCATTCGTAGTGTCCTGCTGCCTGCCCTGCTGGCCGACAGGGGATGCCTGGGCTACCAGGGATGAAGGTGAGGAATGTCAATGTCAATAAAAAACAATATTTTTTTTGGATTACATAACAATTTAGATTTAGTTTATTTAGTTTTGTGTTGGGAACTGTTGCCTCTATAGAACTCACAGCAGTCAGATGACTTACAGCATTGAATTCATAAGCTAACTGCTAAAACACAGACAAGAAACTTGGACATAATAAAAGAAGATCATGTGAATTTAGTAGTTTCCTAAGTTTAAATAGTTGCTGTTTATTGTCCAACACAAAGTAATTTCTGAATAACCCATTAGAACTGTATTTTATTGCATGATGAAAAAATATTTAACTAAGAAATAGATTTTTCCAGACTGAAATATCTCAACAACTATTGGATGAATTGTCATGAAATCGTGTGCACACATTCATGGTCCCTATTAGATGAGTTGTGATCAATTTAATGATGCTTTAACTTTTCATCGAACACATCATTGGGTCAAAATCTCACTTTGTCCAATACTTTAACTCATGACCAAATACCTGCAAAACTAAAGTCATTCCCATCAGCCTCATCTTTATGTTTAGTGCTAATCAGCAAATGTTAGCATTAGGGCTGCCCCCTCTTAGACGTTGAGTCAACTAGCCTGTAATTTTGGTCTAGTCCACTAAGATTTCATTATGCGATTAGTCGTTTTTATGCTTTTTTCATACTGAATGACTTATTTCCAAGAAACTTATGAGCACATCTCTGGTAAACACAAGATATAAAGTGGTGCTTTTGTGTGATGAAGTCGAGAAACTCAGTTTTACAGATCTGTCGATTAAGTTATGTAATCGATTAGTCGACAAAATCGTATGAAAATTTCTTTGGTGGTGTGCAGCCCTATTAGCGTGCTAACATGCTAAAATAAGATGGGGAATTTTTTAAATATCATCATGTTAACGTCGTCATTGTGAGCATGTTAGCATGCTGACTTGCATTTAGTTTAAAACACAGTTGTGTCTAAGTACAGCCCCACAGAATTGTGGCTGTATTATATATTAGGAGTAGAATGGAAAGCATTAGGAAATGCACCAATAATTGCTTTGGAAAATGTATTTTAATAATGTATACATCCTTTTCCGTATAGGAGGAGAAACTCTGACCTTTAAATCAAAGTTAATATACAGGAATCTTAAACTGTGACAATACAATCATCAAATCTCATACATTTGTTGATGAAGTTGCACACAATTGTTAATACGATTTATTGTTGCCTTCAGGGACACGCAGGTTTGTCCGGTGAGAATGGAAAAGATGGAGAACCTGGAGAGAAGGTACGTGAGAGAGTGAAAACAGAAAACTATCTAGTCAAAGAGGTTCCTTCTTAATATCCCTCCTTTACTTTTGACACTTAACAAAACAAGGCTCCCCTACACCAACAAACTACTGTGTGAATTCCCATTTCCTTTAACAGGTCATATGTATGGAAAGAGATTGAGAACCTGCACGAACATGATTTGATTGCAACCTATAAAGAGCTTAACATGATTATCTCTGTTCCTGCAATGTAATTAATTTGTTCTTGTTTTCCACAGGGAGATGCTGGAGAGCATGGTGCTCAGGGGCCACCAGGTCGCATGGGAGATGATGTGAGGAAACTTATTACTCTGTCACAGTGTGTTATTACAGAACTGTATGTGACTGTATATATTAAAAAATGCTCTTTTGTCATTTTAGGGGCAAAGAGGGCCCATTGGATTCCCTGGAACCCCGGGAGAAAAGGGAGACAGAGTAAGTTGAACCAAAGTTGCATCACATTTTAGGCATTCTTATAACAAATACTAACATACTGACGCTTTGTCAACCCCATGGCATCACTTTTCAGTCACAGTAAACACATGCTTAAAGGTGCTAAATATGGGATTGGAAATATTTCTATTGTCTCTCACCGGCTCGCAACATTGCGACGGCGAGCCGCAGCTAATGGTGCTAACTCGCTAAACAGTGGGACGGCGTTATCAGCATGAGAGCAGTACAGAGCGGCAGCCGTGAGCGACCCAGTGGCTCACATGCACAAACATGCACTAAAAGCATGCACGGCCGGCCCAGCTGTGTTATCAAAGCACGGAGAAATTCTGATTACAACACACATAGAGGGACGGTGACTTCATTCTCTACTCAGGTAGACATTACTCCTCTATAGCAGGTAGTTGTTTGATGCTATATTAATGCTCTGGATATTGAATTTAGCACCTTAAACATTGTAAATTAAACAAAAACACTTGCTTAGGTTTAGGTAACAAAACCACTATAGTTATGTTTAGAACAAAACAACATGGTTGGGATTAAAATTACTACATTTGTAAAGTGAAAATGAGACTTAATGCTGTGAACACGGGGCATGAACGAACAACTTAACGCACAGGACACAAACAGCGGTCTCCTGGATGAAAGTCTTGTGCTTGTTTGTGCTTGTTTGCCCCATCCACCATCCCTCCCTCCCGCCCTGTGTGTCTCTTTTTCACTCTTTATACCATGTCACCACACTCCTGGAGCACTTTCTCTGAGCGTTTAATATTGCAGCAGATGGGTTTACATTTACATTGTAGTTACTTGAAAGCCCGGTGCGTTTCATACAAGCCCTAAAGGGTGCCTTGTGTGTTGGTATCGCACGCTGATGGGCGTGACAAAGCGTCGGGGATTTACGCTCTGGGAATGAGAATGGGCTGCAAATAAAGACAAAAACATTTACTGCCATGTGATGCTAATATAAACATGTGTTTCCTGCTCTCTTTTCACAGGGTTCTCCTGGTTTCAATGGCGTCCCAGGACCTACCGGCCCACCTGGAGGCCCTGTAAGCAGTCGTAGTTTGATCAGTTCTATGTCCTCTATTCTTTGGCATTTACTCCAAGAGCACTAGGACTCACCTGTATCTCTGATCTCTTCTCTCAGGGTGTGGAGGGAATCCGTGGACGTCAGGGTGTGGAGGGTCCCAAGGGCGACGAGGTGAGTTCTACAATTCAACTTCTGGACTATATTGCAAAAAATATTATCTGAGAGACTGTTTTGGTTGAAAAAACAAAAACCTTTGACTTTGATTAGGGAGCTGTGGGAGCTCAAGGAGAGCAGGGTCCTGCAGGGGAAAAAGGAGACACTGTAAGTAGGTTGAATTCATTCGTTCTTAAGCACACTGTTGTTCAGAGTGTGACTGAGTTATAACTGTGTGGTGTGTCCTTGCAGGGAGAGCCTGGGAAAGATGGCTTGGATGGAATTCCTGGAGTTGATGGAGCCAAGGTGACATCTCTCTTTCAACAGCAAATACTTCTTGTTCTAGTATTTAATATCATTACCAAAAATATCCACATATTGAGTTTTCCCCCCTAAGATCTTTTCACTTCTTAATGTGTAATGCACTTCAATGCACTTAAATGCAGCCTTTGAATGCCAAATATTTCTTAGTCTTTTCTGTCAGGCATGCTCTCCATTATATCAGCAGCGGCCCACAAGCCATAATACATTATATGCTGTACGTATATGGACTAATATATATTGATCTAACTCTATTTATTGTTATATTTGTATGCATAAACTTGTACTCAACAGGGAGCGCCTGGTATTGCTGGAGCTAGTGGTGTCAGGGGGATTGTGGGAATTCCAGTAAGTCCAACTTCATTTTTATTCATTGTGTTTCTATAGGCCTATATCAAAAACAGTCCGCTAACAATTATTGTCAGTTATATTATATGTGGGCGGCTGTTCAATCCCCGGCTGCTCCGGTCACATGTCGATGTGTCCTTGAACAATACACTTAACCCCAAATTGCTCCCGAAGGCTTAACCATCGGTGTGTGTGAATGAGTGAATGAGTATTTCGATTAGATCCTGATGGGCAAAGTTGGCACCTTGCATGGCAGCCTCTGCCATCAGTGTATGAATGTGTGTGGGTGAATGCCGAACGGAAGACTAAAAAAGCGTTATATAAATGCGAGTCCATTTACCATTTGCCATCCATATTGGTAATTATGATCGAAGCAAGGGAAACTAATGTAGGACAAGCTCCTCTCTGAAGCCACAGAGCAACTCAGATCAATACAACATTAAAGTCAAACAACCAGCGAGAAGGACAATCTAATGCCAAGAGAGCTACGCCTGTGAGTGTGTGAGGTGAGAGGATACAGATATGGCTTTGATAGTAAAACTGACTCTACAAACAGCACAATAGCATCATTATCATCTGAAAGAAGCTGTGCACTATCCTCTTTTATTTCCTGGAGAGAGATTTTTTAGATGAATTGTGAAGGCTTGCACAAACTGCACACTGGGGACTTTTACATAGTAAATAATTTGCAAGCCACCGTGCGTTGTTACATATGCCCCATTAATGATATTTAAAAGGAGGTGTTATGTGTATGTGTGAGTATTATGAATACAGATTTGTCTCTTTTTGTTGCCATTATCGTTAAAAGTCACGGCAGAGGTTTGTGTTCTACCTTTTTAACCATGCTGGTGGCATGGCTGTAGGGGTGGCAATGTTTGGTCTGTTAGTTGGTCCCCTCCTTTAGTCCAGACTGAAATATCTCAACAATTATCAACGGAATTTCCATGGAGTTTTATGCAGACATTTGTGCTATAATAATCACTATAATGATCTCCTGACTTTTCCTCTGGTGCCACCAGCAGGTTGACTTTAGTGGCTTTATAGTGAAATATCTCAACACTAAACTAAGATGGTGACCATGGTAAACATTGCACCTGCTTAACATCAGCATGTTAGCATGCTGTGAGCGTTTAGCTCAAAGCATTGCACTGCATAATGTCGCGTTCACGTTATACTGGATGGATGGTAGAGATGGGAAAGAGTCCCATGTTAATGACTAGCATTCACGTCATCAAGACCGTCGTATGATTATAGTAGGCTATAGAGTTGGTTATTAGTAAAGGCCAAGTCAGACACAACGGAGCTTTCATTAACATTACGACTTAGAAGTTGATGCAAATGTTATTTATTTTAAGTTAGAAACTCGTAATTACGATAACTCTGATATGGCTTGAAAGCAGCATAAGTATAGACTCAGAGCCACTAGTATGGCTGTAGACTCAAAGTCATAGTATAGTATCATTAAGGTCATTAAAAATGTCATAAAAAGTCATCTATAAAAGTTATCTATTTTCTTTTTACACAAAATGCAAATTAACTAACTTTCTCTATAATAATATAAATAATAATGATAATCCATTTTTATCTTCAGATGACATTAATGACATCACTAATAATGTTTTGAGAAGAAATGAGTTAACATGTTGCTATGATGGTCACTTCTTGCAGTAGGATGTTAAATCTGTTTATAGGATGAAGGTTAATACAGTACACATTCTTCAATAACACATTGTCTGTTTCTTTCCATATGACGTGTCATTGCTCCTAGGGGCTGCCAGGGAAGCAGGGCGTAGTTGGACCCACTGGTGCAAAGGTAATTGGAGTCATCTCCTATTTAATGAGGCATGTCTACTTAGTGCATCCAAAATGTTATTGCAGCACTGTTACACTTCATCAGAACTCACTCAAGCAGACTGAGCTGATAGAAATTTGAAGAGTAACATAATCCTTGTTGTGGGTTTAGGGCGACACTGGTGGTGAGGGACCCATGGGGCCAGTTGGACTTCCTGGAAAGACTGTGAGATTCTCCCATCAGTCGATTCATCTGTTAGTTTGGTGCATGTGCTGTAAGTCATATTTTCATACCCAACATCTGTTATCATGTAGGGTGAGCCTGGAAAAGATGGAGAAGATGGGAAACAAGGAGATAAAGGATCCACCGTGAGTTTACATTTACTTTTCTGTTGTTTTGTAGGTCATCTTAAGTTTTCAATTCTATTGATTTTGGTGATTAATGGATTTTAGTTACACCTTTATAGAGGTTTCAGATGCATCAATATTATTAAGTTGATATGTAACCTATAGTTGTTGTGTTAACGCTATAATCAATTTACAGGGTGAAACAGGAAAACAAGGGCCAGTGGGGGTTGCAGGTCCTGCAGGCATCCAGGTGAGACATTATTGATATACAAGGTTTCATATACTAATAACATGGATAATTAAATCATAAGAAACCTTATTTGCAGAGCACATGTAATAGCCAAATGCTTTATAAAGCAGTTATCATGATGAAGAGAGAACCTACATTAGGAAAAATATTAAAAATTAAAAATGTGTAGAAGACATGAATTGTATGTAAAATACCGCTGTAAATCGACTAAAATATTTAATCGCGATTAATCGCAAACTTATCACACTTTTTTTTATCTGTTCAAAATGTACCTTAAAGGGAGATTTGTCAAATATTTAATACTCTTATCAACATGGGAGTGGACAAATATGCTGCTGCTTTATGCAAATGTATGTATATGTTTATTATTGGAAATTCAATTCAATATTAATGTCAAATCAAAACCATGACATTAATATTGTCCAGAAACCCTCACAGGTACTGCATTTAGCATAAGAAAATATGCTCAAATCATAACATGGCAAACTGCAGCCCAACAGGCAACAACAGCTGTCAGTGTGTCAGTGTGCTGACTTGACTATGACTTGCCCCAAACTGCATGTGATTATCATAAAGTGGGCATGTCTGTAAAGGGGAGACTCGTGGGTACCCATAGAACCCTTTTTCATTCACATATCTTAAGGTCAGAGGTCAAGGGACCCCTTTGAGGATGGCCATGTTTTTCCTCACCAAAATTTAGCGTATGTTTGGAGTGTTACTTATCCTCCTTCGCAACAAGCTAGTATGACATTGGTTGGTACCAATGGATTCCTTCGATTTTTCTAGTTTCATATGATGCCTGTATCTTCACTCTAGCTTTAAAACTGGACCCGCTGCAACCTAAATATCGCAAGTTGCATTAATGTGTTAAAGAAATTAGTGGCGTTAAAACAAATTTGCGTTAATGCATTATTATCCGGTGTGTAATATTTCCAGGGGGACAAAGGAGATAAAGGTTTCACTGGTGCCAAAGGACTGAAGGGTCATACTGGACACAAAGGTGATCAGGTTAGACAAATCTCATTTCACCAATGTTGCTTTCCACATCCATAATGACGAGAATCTTCAGGTGTCGTGAAGTACATAAAAGTAAATGTTTCCATGTGTTGTCTAGGGGGCTATGGGACCAATGGGACCAAAAGGAAATCTGGTAAGAACTACTATAATCTTTGTTTTTGTTTGTCTGTGAAGAACACTTTCACAGCCATTTCACCGGTCCAACAGTAACAGCATGACCACGTTACTTTTGTGCACAGGGGGACACAGGTGTAGGAGGAGATCCCGGGGTCAAGGGAGACCAGGTATGTGGAGATGAGTTTTGTTTTGATACCTCATGTCTGTTGAAAATGCAACAACGTGTCTGTGAGTGGATTTCAGAGTGGAAGTCAACTCATCTTTGTGTGTTTTCAGGGCCCTCCTGGTGTTTCTGGAGTCAAAGGAGAGGTATTAAAATCTACAGTCTGTACTGCAGCTCTCACACTACATAACATTACTGTTTCCAAACTATTGCCTAAGGATATTTTGACATAGAAATGGATAATTCCACCACTTTGCTATAACACCTGCTATCACTAGTGGCTTGCATTGGATGTGAACAAATGATATAAACTAGTTGAACTCCATCCATCCATCCATTATCTTCCTCTTATCTGGGACCTGGTCGCGGGGGGCAGCAGGCTTAGCAGGCTAAGCTCATTTCAGCAGCTCGTATATGCTATCTGATTCTTTCGGTCACTATCCGAAGCTGATGAACATAGGTGAGGGTTGGAACATACAGTACCTACTTACCGGATCGGGTCACAGACCCTATGTGAATCGGCTAGAAAAGAGTTGTTGCACTTCGATCTGGAACGGGGAGTTCGTTGGTGAGCGTCAGGTGGCCGGGCCTTGGCACATGGGGCCTGGCTGGGCACAGCCTGAAAAATCAACACGGAGCCGCCGTCCTGTGGACCCACCACAAACAGGGATAGGCATTGGGGTCGGGTGCAATCTGAGCTGGGCAGCAGGCAAAGGCAGGGTGCTGACCCCCCCTGGCAACTAGTTGAACTATCTTGATGAAATCCCCACACACATAAAAGAAGCAAAGAATTAAGAAGTAGCAGTATAAAATGAATGGACATAGTTAGAATGGAATGGTAATGATTTATTTTTTCCTTCAAGCGTGGCGAGAAAGGCCAACGAGGAGCTACAGGAGACGAGGGCAGACCAGGCCAGTCGGGCCACGCGGGTTTGTCTGGTCCAATGGGCGCTCGAGGGCTGGAGGGAGAGCCAGGCATTCCTGGAGCAACAGGCCCCAGAGGTCTACCTGTAAGTGTTACCGTTGCCAGCATGCAGTACTAAATGTACACACATCATTTATAAGCAAATACCTCCAAAACAAATGACATTCCCATCAGCCTCAGCTGTGCTTAGCAAATGTTAGCATGCTATTAGGCTATTCTAACATGATGGACATGGTAAACATTATACCTACTTAAAGACACAGTGAAACGAAAAATGCCTTTTCAAGTTCTAAGATTCTAAGATTGGGTCCCTGTGTTACTTGTTCATTTGTCTTGGTATATACTAAATATGTGTCAGAACTCATTTTTGTATTATATTATATCATATTCACTTCCTGTAAATATGTTTTGGGTTTTTTTTAAACTCCTTTTTTATTTGAGAACAAAAAACATGGGGTCATCATTGGTATTTTTATAAATACATCTTGATATACAATGTCACACTTTAATCAATGGTGTAAATACACAATCCAAGTTTCCCAGTACTCTATACTTTTTATCCAATTTAAGCCTTAAAATAGATGTGAGTCTTTCCATACAATATATTTCATATATAATACCCCGCCATTGGCCTAATGTTGGAGGATCAGTATGCGACCACTTTTGAGTTATGGCTTTCTTACTACTTGCCAAGAGAATCTTCATTAAATATCTATCTTTGTGTAAAACAATGTCTGGTATTTTTCCCCAAGTATAGTGTAATGAATGAGTACTTTAACTTTATTCCAATTATTTTATGGATCTCAGTTGCCACCTCTTGCCAATATGGTTGTATTTTATCATGCCCAAAAAATATGGAAATGATTAGCCATTGAGGTCCCACATTGCCTCCAACAAAAGCCCTGGCTCTGTGTGCCTGTTTGCAGTGCTGTTAATTTAAGAGTGATGAAGAATCGCACTACATTTCTTCCATCCAAACTCCCTCCAGGATCCTGAGTTTGTAGTAGTTGCCTGAGTCTCACATATCTCTGTGCAGTCCTCCTCTGTTATTTGTGAATCTGACTCTTTCTCCCATTTGTATTCAATGTAGTTTGTAGAGTGCTTCTTAGAGTCTTGTATACTTCCACATAGTTTTGAAAACAACTTTTTTATTTCTCTCTTTTGTGTATGCATCAAAAAATATAGTAATGAAATTGTAATCGTTTGTTTTTATGATTTTGTATTTTTTTTTTTTTTTAAAGTAATCTCTAACTTGTAGGTACCTGAAAAAAATCCCACTTTTCTAGTCCAAATGTGTCTGCTATATCCTGATAGCTCTCTGTAAATATATTTTTGATGACTTGTCTTGAACTCAGGGGCGGATGGATAGATTTATCCAATCACATGTGATTTGGGGTGATTAGCTAACCCCGCCCTTCAAATAAAACCACACTTACCCTTTAACCGCTAGTGTGGGTAGCTGGCAGAGCAATCATAGTAAGAGTAGAGTAGTATAATGCATTCATAATTCTTTATGGATAGGCTAATAGTCCATGCTTATGATACTGCATAGACTATTATAGCACACTATGAGTCCTTACTACAGTTGATTGTTGCAGTGTGTATATAGGTAGTTATAATGTATTATAAGCCCTAGGGCTGGGAGATATGGCCAAAATCTTCTATCACTACAGTATATAGGTAATTTCATATTTTGATAATGATCTAAATCATGATATAGTATGTTTTCTGGTAATCCAGTAACAGTCTATACGAAATAACCAAATGGTAAAGCCAATTTTTGTATACTCCTGTGTGAATTAAATACTTGACTAATGAAAAGTACTGAGATTTTAAGAACTTGAGTGCAAAGTGAACATAACAGTCTTCAGTGCAATTATAGAGAAAAAATAAATAACTATAGGCCTAGCCTTTATCACGACAGAAACGATATAGAAAAATATTTACGACAGACATTTTTATATTGTTTTGAGGATATATATCGTCATATTGCCCAGCCCTAATAAGCCCCATCAATCAACCTCTAGTTTATAACTAGTCATAATGCACTATACAGTAGATGTGGTCTTCATAGAAAGTGTTACAGAGTCGAGTAATTTATTCATGCCACCCTGACCCCTCCTCCTCCTCCTGATCTAACAAAGTGTGTGAGCTGAGCTCTCCGGTTCTGTATCATGCTGTACTCGCTAAGCCA
This sequence comes from Sebastiscus tertius, assembly GCA_916701665.1. Lineage (NCBI taxonomy): Eukaryota > Metazoa > Chordata > Actinopteri > Perciformes > Sebastidae > Sebastiscus > Sebastiscus tertius. The sequence continues at coordinate 51,949 of CAKAOH010039560.1, forward strand.
CAGCCACTTTTGAATTATCCAATCCCATCTGAAGGACTTGATTTAATTCACTCTTGTAGCTAAACCCTGCCCACATTACAGTCACTTCACTGTAATGTTACCCTCTGCATGTTCGCATTGTCATTGTGGTGTGTCGGCATTTAGCACAAAGCATTCCTGTGCAGCCTCACATGGCTGTAGACGGTGCATTCTGACACCTTTACAGACTCTTTTCATCTCCTGTTTTTAAGCTACCAAGATTCAGTTCCTCTTCTGCTAATGCAGGGTAGATGCCTGATGACTGGACATGTACAAATCTATGGTCTTGCTTGCAATAACCAGCAGTCTCTTTGCAGTGTTAATGTTTATTCATTCATTCACAGGGTCCAAAAGTGAATGACGATAAGCTTCGAGAAATGTGCTCAGCCGTTGTTGAAGGTGCAGTTTGTACACTTTCTATTGACCTCATCACATCCATATCTTCACTTATATTTAACCCATGATCAAACTTAATCATGGCTACTTCCTGTTTCAAGCTAATTGGTTCCTTGTCCTTGTAGAACAATTAGCAGAGTTTATGAAAGAGTTTCTGAAGAAGCCAGCAGCCATTGGTTCGCCCGGTACTGCCGGACCAGCAGGTCCTCCCGGCCCTCCTGGACCAGCTGGAGCGGCGGGAGAAGCAGGACCTCGGGGGATGTCGGGTGCCAAAGGACATCCAGGCTTCTTTGGACTTCCAGGTGGACCGGGCAAGAAAGGTCAGTGAGCCTTTTTAAATTCATTCTACACTACTCAATACTGAACTCCCAACAAAGCCAGTCCGAAGATAACCAAAGCTGCAGCCCTCAGCAATCTTTAACACAGCATTAAGTGGTTTGCAAATACTGCACGTGTGATAGATAAGCTGTCCTGCTGTGATAGCTTTATTTTCCTGGAGAACATCCAGAACTCGTACAGTGGATGTAGTGGCAAGAAATTAAGTGAGGCCTTTAGAGAAAACAAGACAGTACGACTTTGTCTTCACACCGCCACAGCACACTGGAAGAAGTTCTGCAGAGCACTCTGCAGATGGAAGGGATTCAACCATGCATATCATTGTACAATCAATGATTCACTAAACAAGGCTGAATCAGAGCAGAGTCATTAGGTCTCCTAATTACATCCCCATAACTGTGAAAACAGTATGCCTCTCCATTTCATCTCAGCATTAATTTGTGTCCTCTACGTGCTCTTCTGTTCTGCAGGTGATGCCGGGGAAAAGGGAGATAAGGGAGATAAGGGAGAGGACGGCGTAGGAATCAAAGGAAGCCCAGGCGCACCAGGTGCACCAGGTAAGGCTACATTCTTGCTGAAAATGTTCCTCATTATTAACAACTGGAACTGAAATTTAAATTCTCCTCACTGTTTGTGTAAGGAAATATTATGATATTTCTGCTATGTGTACATTTTCCATTTTCAAGAGAGGAAGACAATGTTTTTGGATATATTTGTGAAAACCGCATCAAGGATTCAAGCCTCTGGATAGGAGTTTCCCTAGCAGTGTTTGTGACTGACTTTTTAGGACCAACTTTGCTAGGCAAAAGTTTCTGTTTACATTGAGTGTTACTCACCAAAAACCTTGTGTGTATCATTGAGGTCCAACAAACACGCTGAATGCATTTCCTTGCAAAGTTAGTTTTTGAAACTTTTATTCTTCTTTGCTTTTGTTGTTATTGCATGCATTACTAAGTTTCTTGGCATATTACAGCCCCCCAGAGATCATAGTATCATAGTCATAGTATAGCATGTTGAAAAAAAGATGAAAAAGTCATAGTATGTTCAAAAAAGTCATAATATAGTATGATGAAAAAAGTGAGAATAAAGTCATAGTATGTAGAAAAACATACATCGAAAAAAGTGATGAAAAAGTCATAGTATAGCATGTCGAAAAAATTCATAGTATAGTATGTCGAAATAAGTGATAAAAAAGTCATAGTATAGTATGTCAGAAAAATTTCTAAAAAACAGTCATACTATAGTATGTTGAAAATTTAATTTCAACATGTTTTCTATCCTCAGGTGCACCAGGCCCTGCTGGTATTGGTCAGGATGGCAGAGATGGACCACGTGGTGAGAACGGAAGTCCTGGTGTCCCAGGAGCAGCTGGTCCAAGGGGACCTTCAGGGTCACCCGGGCTTTGTGATCCATCGACATGTATAGGTAGACTTCCACCTTTCTACATGGTCAGCGGGAAGAAGTCTGAAAGCTATAAAAACTAATGAAACATCACAGCTCATTGACACTCTCAAGATCTCATGCTGCAGTGACCACGTTTCAGGGTTTCTCAGAAGTCCGGGAGTGGTGATCTTTTGGAGTCCTCAAGTGTCTCCACCTGAACCATGGATCTAAGAGTTGCTAAGGGAAACAGAGACAAGGCACAATTGTAGAATACTGTATAGACATTTTAACTCTTACGTGATTTTACTAAGAGCTTACCTAATGTTCAAAGATAGCTGCTACTGATGCCAAAGCAACTTCTTCCAGCCGACGACAGGCACACATGCCCAAGAGTTGTCCCTTATAAATCTGTGCAGTTACAATTGCTGACCCCTTATCTTCCAGGTTGTAAAGTATTATGCTGCACCCGATTAAATTGTTATCAGGCCATTAAATAGGCGTTATCAGTCGCTATAAACACCATAGATGTGGGTCATTAGGGGCCTACTACACCTACTACGTTGTGAAAGTGAAACTTAAAAGCAACACGTTGTAAAACTGAATGAAACGCCTCATTTTAAACATAAAGAAAAAGGCTTCTTTAGGTTTAGGCAACGTAACAACAGCTTCACTTCTTTAGGTTTAGGCAACACATACTTCTTTAGGTTTAGGCAAAAAAAAAAATCACTTAGTTAAGTTTAGGTAAAAACATTGTGTTTTGGGTTAAAATAACTACGAACGCAAAGACAACTACACATTGTGGGTTTCACATGGGATGCGAACTCTGGTATCCTGGGTGAAAGCTTTGTGTTTTGTGCTCGCTAGAGGTCGCTGTTGCATCCTTTTATAACTTCTTTCGGTGATCTACCATGCGAATAGATGATAAAACCTACTAGTGAGTGTAGTAGGTCCCCTATTGACCCACATCTATGGTGCTTATAGCAACTGATAATGCCTATTTAATAGCCAGACAACAGTCTAATTGGCTGTATAAAGGTACATCTCTCTCATTTTCTCTTATGCATGTACTTTTTCACTACTTGAATAAGCTCCCTAAAAACATTGCTTCTTCTCTTTTAGAGGCCATACTTCCAAAACAAAACTACAAAAACTGACATCTAAATTTGTCACTACAAGTGCAGATTAGGATCATACATTTGTTTTGCCTGATTTTGTCCCATTAATTTGTTCTTTTACAAACAATGTAATAAAGTGATATGTTTTGGAAGTGTTGCACGTTATTGTATTAAGTTTCCCATTTAATGGAGCATAAAATCTATTTTAGAGCAGCTGCGGCTATTAGTATTAAAATTCAAAGATATGCAAGTGACAATGAGTCACATTATTACACAGCATGATACAGAGAATTAAGTAAATTGGTATGCACATGGCAAAGTGGTTAACGAATGCATGAATGAATTGAATTCCACAGCCCCTCTACAGTAAAACGGTTATGGATATAATCTGGATTTAGGAGAGCATCTCACTGTTGTCTGGTTACAGAGGACAGTCAACATCATCCCTACCTCTGTCTGCACAGCACAAATACGTTCACAGATCAAATATGACCTTTACCAAGCTGCTGGGAAGAGTTTGCATAACAACAGCCATCCCAAGGACATCCCTTTTTATTTAATAGATCGCATCATGGCTTGGAGCCAGTGGATTTTAAGTTGTGTGCATAAGTAAAAGGGGGCACAAGGTTCATGGAATTTGATTCAGCAAAAGGCAGCTGATTGGTCATACTTGCCAACCCTCCTGATTTTCCCGGGAGACCCCCGTTTTTCTTTGCCCTCTTCCGGTTTCCTCTGGGGGTTACAATTCTGGCTGCTCTCGCCACTGGGTTCAGCGCACATCACAGCGCACAGCGCCCGAAGTTGGGCTTTGCCTGACATTGTGAAAAGCCATGTGGTGTGGTGCAAACCATTGGAAATAATAGGTTTCAGAGCACAGTATGCCGTTGTCCCGTCGTGTCTGAAAGGGCCTTCATTCACTGAGTAAGAGAGGGGCGAATTATTCAATTTTCTTTCCTGAGAATTAAAAGTAGCCTTATTTAATATAAAAATGCTGTTGCTGTGTACTTATTATTTTGTTATTTTCATTCTTTAAAAGTCACCACAATGCTGGAAACAGAGTCTCTGAAACTTAATTTCTTTGAGGGGGAGGCTTTGGTTTTGAAATCCTCCCTATTTTTTAGGTCTCAAGGTTGGCAAGTATGTAATTGGTTTACATATTCAGCTTACAGATTTTAAACATAATGGATTTTAATGTAAGTAGACCAGTCTACAAATTTTAATTCATAGGCAAGAATAAATGAGTGAATGTAACATTAAAGGGACTGTTTGTAAGAATCAGAAATGCTTGTCAACAGCGACACCTGTGGCCGTTAAGTCAATGAAAGTCGCCGTCGGGCTCGCGCTTGCTCGCTCTAAATAGACATGAACAAGCATCGCTCAACACAGTGAGGTGACACACGTCAGCTAAAACCACAGTATCACTCTATAATTCACCTCCTTGGCAGTAATGTTAGCTGACCAGACAGAGGTCTCTCCATGAATCAATGCTGATCTTAGTGTTGGCTTTTCCTGCTTCAGCCTCCCGACCGCGGCCGGAGGGAACAGGGGAGACACCAGCACCCGGTCGGAGGCGATAACGTTACTCGTTGCAGAGCCCCGTCACTTCACAAGACACGGGAAACCTCTGTTGGTCTGGAGGAGCTGCAGCATTTATTTCTGCACAAACGTCCACTGTACATTCACTAGATATTCTCAGAGCTAAACTAACTCTTCTGCAGTTTGTAGTGTGCGCGCATGCACGTGAGAGTGGAGCGAGCTGAGTGAAGGCAGGCAGAGGAGCAGAGGAGCAGAGTACAGCAAAGACTCCGGCCCTGGAGATCAAAGCTACGGTCTCGCCCGCGGCCAACACCGTTTAACAGACGGGCTTCACTAGATAGAACTTTGCGGTTTTGGTGCTTCCGTGTAGTTTGTGTTGGAGTCTGAGTCTGAACAGCGTAGCCTCACGTGAGTGCGCATGGGACACCGACCCGGGTGATTTATACGTGTAAGAAGTTACAAACAGTCCCTTTAATAAACAGTTGTTAAAATGTTTAGTTGTTAATTCATTTACAGTGTTTAAATATAATTCATAGTGAATTTAACAGTTTAAAACATTAAACAGCTGAAAGAGACTTCTTTTCACCTGTAAATAAAGTTAATTGCAGTTCAAGGAGTTTGGTTGAGAGCGCTCAGTTTACGTCAGACTGTCTGTCTTGACGTCTCTTAGTTAATGAGCTGTCAGTCCAATCACAGCGAGGTCAGGGCTGGGCCTGAGACTGCGGGGTGTAGAGGAGACCCCGGAGACTGCACTCACACGCCGTAGAGAGACGTGCTGAACAGACCTACCTGCCATGTGGCTACCGGACAATTAAACCCATAATAACCATGGTGGACGGAGAGTTTACCAACAGATAATGGACGCTCTGAGGCCTGCGGAAGGTAAATACTTGTGTGTGTTAATGTTGAACTGTTTCAGTGAGCTGCAGTGTGGTAACATGTAGAGCTAGTGGTAAATTAACATTGCTAATTAGCAATTAGCGCATTAGCTCGTCAGCAATGTTAGCGCCTGTCGTAGCTGTGTATGTTACTTAGAATTATTACTCTGTATTCAGCTAATTTAAAGCTAATTAAGCTGAGCTTATTAAGAGACTTAAAGGTGAGAAAATTGCCCAGAGAAATGTGTATTTGTTCACTAAAGGAGAGGACCAAGAGACATTGTTGGGGCTGTTTGGGAGTACAGAAGATCCCGGTATCAGACGTTACTACGTCATCACGTCGGTTGTTGACGCCAGATGCTTGTTTCACCCATCATCACGTCATCGTTTCATCACCCTGCTCAAGGAAGATGTGAGTAATAAACTCTTCTGTTATCTGGAAAAGAGAGATTTAAATATCATTTCATGTAACCTTCCTGTTTATCTCGGGTCAAATTTGACCCGTTTTCAAGCCACCAGACTCCATTGAAAAAAAAAAACTGTAATTTGACCTTGCAGAACACACAGGGGTTGCTGGTCTACCGCTTAGTGTTGTCATAATACCAAAATTATGACTTCGATACAATACCCTGCCTAAATATGTAAATACCAATACTGAAATGATACCATGACAAAAGTCTAACATATCAGGAAAAGTAATAGAATAATAGATACCAGAACATTGAACTTAAAATAATTTTTTATTAATTCAAAAATTAAAATGTAAAAATATATTCATTAAAGAAATGAAATGGTATGCAGTAATCTGATGTCCCTACACTTAAATTTATC